>CAHIKZ030001290.1:210000-320000 GCA_903632075.3 Acanthosepion pharaonis | reverse complement strand
TTCACACACACATATATATATATAGAGAGAGAGAGGCACGGTGGAGTAATGGATAGCGGCTTGGATTGAGGAATTGCAAAGCTGAGTTCGAATTCCAGTCGAATCCATTACATTCACTTACGTGCTGGGAAACATATGAATCCTCTTCCTCTCCCTCCAGCTATGGGTAAAATAGCAGGACAGACTGGGTTCTATAGCTTTGGATGGCAACTGGTCTAGGAGAAGGACAACTCTAAATTCAAAACCTGCGGAGGGTCATTTGGGCAACTTGTGGCATTCGGTGCACCAGGTCTCTCTGTATTCGTCCCTTCAAAAAGTGTGGATGGTCCTGCACGAAGCCTTCACCACTATAATCAAATCTCATGTGCTGGTGTTGGGCTGTCAGTTTCCTGGAAACAGATCTGCTTGACCCTCATACGTCGAATCTCGACGGGAGATTGATTATATATATATATATATATATATATATATATATATATATATATATATATATATATCATATACATTATAAAAATGGACAAAATCAACTTATAATAATTATTTAAAGATTTTTTTATGTTTAACATTCTTTTTTTTAGATACAAGTATTTTAAAAATCTGCTCTGTTTTTATATAATAAACAATATTAAATAACATTTACCGGCCTGAATGTCCGAATTTTTAATTTTCATAGAAATACGTGAGAGATTCATGGAAGATTGAAGTTTATAAGCAGTAAATTCGACCTTGCCAACCGAACAATCCTTTGTGGCCGAGAGGTTAGGCATGTCAATCTAAATGACGGTTCCATATAGGATGCAGGTCCAAATCCTGTCAAGGGACGAATATTTTCTATGAAAAAAACTATCCATTCAGGCCAGTAAATGTTATTTCATACTGTTTATTATAAAAACAGAGCATGTATAAAAATACTTTTCAATCTATAAAAAGAATAACAGTAAAACATAAAATAATGTCTATATATATATATATATATATATATATATATTAAAAATAAAAATAAATTCTGTGGGTGTATCATTCAAGTGGGTCCTAGTAATATAAAAATGTGAAAATTAATCAACATAAAAAGAGCTCAATGTATTTTATTTGTACAGAGCAATATGATGAATAATAAAAAAAATTTCTTTTTACCTCATGTGGGGAATAGGCTATTTTGGCAGATGATACAAGTGGTCATCTGTCTTTACAACCCCGATATGGAATGCATTCCATATCTGTTATACCTGAACGTACCTATTCTATTATTAATAGACTCCCCCACACATAATAAGTAGTAGTAGTAGTAGTAGTAGCGGTCGCCAGTTGAGCTCTGTGGAGTTGAGTGAGTCAGTCGATGTCGGACATTGAAGTATCAACCACCCCAACTAGATTGCTGCACCATTAATTATTATTTCAAGTTCCTAATGTTTTGTACGTAGGAACCTAATTTAAGACGACTTATTGAAATACAAGCCTCCACTGTGAAAACTACTCTACAACAATATCAAGGTTGAAAAGACAGACAACCACTTTCATTGTCTGCTAAAATAGCCTATTACCCACATGAGGCAAAAAGAAATTTTTTTTTATTATTATTCTTCATATATATATATATATATATATATATATATATATATATATATATATATATATATATATTTACACACACACACATTCATACACAATTAAAAGAATTTTGTGGATTTAGGCAAATCATTATAGTAATTCATCTAAATTCCCCAAATTCTATTACTTGTATATCCTTGCTTGACCCAGCTAATGCTCTGCGATGGAGCAGTTTGGGGAAAGGAAAAACAAAACATGAAATTGTTCCATTGGGTTATGAATACTTGGATGAGTATCACCATGGAATTTCTGAGTAGCGGCAATACATAGAGTCTATTCAGTTTCTTCTTCGTTTTTTTTTACCTTTTTAAGGCCGGTGGTACAGTAGGTATGACGTTTGCATTGTATCAAAATGGTTTGTGTTCGAATCTTGGTAGGATGTACACTGCTGATGAGTCCCAAAAATAGGATGAAACGGCTGTACAGTGCTTTCTGTATTCAGTTGAAGATTCTTCTAGACTCAATGAATTACTATAATGATATATATATATATATATATATATATATATATAATCTAATGGATAAATAGAGGTAAATGTATGAACAAGTATTTGTAGACCAACAGACACACACACATATATAAACTGCGTCTAGAGATTATATGCAAGTTATGAATTGGTATAAAGAGTTGCGTCTTTAATGCTAAAAGTCCTATTATGATGTTGTTTAGATTCTACTCAATATCATTAACTTAGATATATAGTGATAGAGAAAACTATTGTTTTTGGTTGGAAAAAATTTTACTAAGTTAACAAAACAGACTAATTTGACTGTCAGTAGTTTATTTGCAACTATTTATTTTGATACTTTTACATTATTATACCTTGTAAAACTAAAAAAAAAAAATAATATGAAAAGATTTTAGAACAAATTCGTCAATTTCTTAAAAGGAAAAACAAAAAAAAATATTTTATTTTAAAAATAAAAGATATATTAACAAAAAATAATAAGAACCGCCTAAAATTTATTGCACAAATGCTCCTTCCTTTCAATAACTCTTTGCAGCCTATTGTCAACATCTGATGTTAGATTTGCAATTTTAGCGGCTGGTAAGTTGTTTACTTATTGAGCCACAGAGGAGCATTTCAGTTAGCAAGGTTAATTTTAATGTTTTAAAAGCACGTTAGGCTATATGACGGTTATGTATAGGATACAGGTTCGATCCCTATCAGAGGATGCATATTTTTTATGACAATTTCTCAGACATTTAGGCCAGTAAATGTCATTAATACTGTTTATTATAAACAGAGCATTTACTTAAATATTTGTATCTATAAAAAGAACGTATAAACATAAAAAATGTCTCAAAATAATTGTCTGACTTTGTCCATTTCATAATATATATATATATATATATATATATATATATATATATATATATATATCCTATAGAGTAAGAAAAAACAGTGCTCAATGTGACATAACACAGCTATTTAATATATTAAAAAATATACATAATACCCTACGTTGGTTGTACAACTTGGAGTTTCTTCGCCATTAAGCAATCTTCAAGTGCAATTTTTGGGTTTACACCATTTGTTAAATACTTCTGGTTATCGCTAGATATTTTATTGTTTGGGTGGACTATTACTGTAAAGTTTGTAGTTTGATTTTGGATTTGAATTTGGAATCAGATTAACATTTAAGGTTAAAAATAAGATAGAAGATAAGAATTGTAAATTCTGATCAAAAACAGACGCTGTCATTAAAAAACATTTGAAGATCAACAGGGTAACTATTTTTGTATTAAAATCAATAATGAAATTAAATCATACTTATTATAAAACCCAGGTTGTGTGTGTGTGTGTGTGTGTGTGCCTGTTCATTTATATATTGAGTCAGATTTCCTACATTTTTCAACCGATTTCAACAAAACTTCACAGGACTACGTAAAATTACCTTCCGGTGGTTCTGACAGCGCCAAAATTTGGAAAAACACAATTGTTTTTGTACGAAATCAATTTGAAAACACGATTAAAAGTCATCATGAGAATGAAAGGGGGACAACTCATATCGAGTTATACTTATTATAAAACCCAGGTTGGTTTGTGTGTGTGTGTCCATTTATATATGGGATCGGATTTCCTACATTTTTCAACTGATTTCAACAAAAAAATTCACTTTTTTTTGGCAGGTAGTGTTTCTTATTGTCTTGTACACTTTTTCTTTATTTTTACATTCAGAATGCTTTAAAAATTCCATTTACAAGACAATTGTTTATAATAAAATTCTATTCAATTGGTAGACTCATTATGATTGAAAAACAATGTTTTTGTTTGAGTTTATATTTGACCAATTCGTAAAAAAAAAAAAAAAAAAACAAAACAAAAAAAAATTTTAATTCCATCTTCCATCAACCTTAAACAATAATCTTTCTCAATTTTATTTTTCAGTCTTTATGATGGTCTTACTTGATCTATCTCTTATTGTTATATCCCCGGGCAATGCCGGGCTCTACTGCTAGTTAACAATAATAATAAAATTAATAATACTAATAAAGTATGCAGTGATAAAATTAAGATACTAATAAAAATACTACATAATAAAAATAAAATAAAAACATAAATAATCTATCTATAAAAGGCAGGATGTGTGTGTGTGTGTGTGTCTTTTGATTAGTGAACAAATTTGCACCAAAATTTACATGCTATGTTTAAAAAAAAATTTTTTTTAAACTTTGCATTTCCCAACTCCGTTTGATAATGGAAATAATCGATTTTTTTTGCTTCTAAAGCAGTCTTCATGTAGTTTTAGCCATTTTCTACTGGCCAGAATGAGAAACTATAACTGGCTGCCATGAATAGGCAGGAAAATTCTAAAAAGCGTGAGAGCCAACAGCTTAAAGACACAAATGTTAACTAGCATGCTAGCATGCAAAAAAAAAAAAAAAAATAGCTGCATTCGTCACAAGTGGGAAAAATTTAAATCTGTATGGCACTTTAGTCCAATTGGCTCATTAAAATGTTAAACCAGAAAATTTGATTCTGATTCCAAAATTTGTAAAAAAAAAAAAAAATGTTGTTAACATTCTTTTTCATTCGGTTTTTTCCTTTAAAAGTCCTTTTTAAAGCTGATCATTTTGTGTTCATTTTTTCATTTTAGTATAGAATATTAGAAAAAAAAAAATGTGAGAAGTAATAGCATGTAGCAACATCAGCATATAAAGGGCACTTTTTAAAAATTCAAGGAAGGGCAAAAAAATTTTTTAAGTCAAGTGATAGATTTGCTTTATGAGTTGTATGATTTTTTTGAATCAAAAAATCAATTGCCAGACCATGCTGCTAGTAAGTAAATAGATAAATAAAAATAAACCATGTTGTTGGTTGTAAAACTAAAAAAAAAATATAAAAATAATAATAATAATTTTCATATAGTACAAATATTAATAATAATAATAATAATGAAAATAATAAATTAGCATAAATTTTAAATGCATTACAGTCTAATAATAACACTAACAATAGTTTTATAGTAAAGATAGTAAAAAAAAAAAAAAAAAAATTTTATGATAATAATAAATATTTATAGTCCCTGGGCCCCGGCTAGACTACAGCTGTGAACAAAATTATGGGGCAAAAATAAAGAAAAAAAAATAAATCAAGCTTTTTAAAGTAAATTTAATAAATATATTTATGTTGTGGTACGATCCACCTAATTTACATAAGTGGAGTACCGACCATATAAATATGGGTTGGTACCGGAAGACGACGGAAGAGATAAGAAGAGATCCAATCCAGAGACTCTGCCCGACTGCGACTTAGTCAACCCATTCTGCAGGAACAGTCTTCCCAAGAATATACCAAAACTAACTGTAAATATTGTGTACCTTTTCCTTGTTTCAATACATTTTGTTTACGTACATTTTGTGTTGTATTATTATTATTCCATGCTTATCCAAGCTTCAACAATTTAATTCTTGATGTGGGTTCCTTTTGCTTTATAACTGCCTTTTTGCATTTTTTCGTTGCCTCAATTTTCTGCCATTCTTCATGAAGTTTGAATTCTGATTTAAGTTTTGAAGAATATTTGTGCACCATCACTCTTGTACCTAAGCATGACCACAGATGTTCAATGGGATTCAGGTCAGGGGATTGAGGAGGCCACTTCATTACCTTCATTTCTTTCTTTTCAAACCAACCCTTTGAAACTCTGAATGTGTGACATTGTGCTTTGTCTTGTTAAAAGATTATTCCATCTGGAATGTTACTGTTGAAGATTTTCTCTAATGAAGGTTGGTAACATTGATCTAACATGCTTGTCTAAGTGTTGGAATTCATTCTACCCTCACATGTGAATTGTTAAAATTACACCTTTAAGTGCCAACTCTAGGTGCATCATCAGTATTGTTGCTCCCATATCACTAGAAGTTTGGGGTCTAAATAAACAACAGACTTTTTTTGATGGGCGACCCAACCATATATGATCAGTATTTTCAGCACACCCATCTGATCTGAAAATATTATTTACCCACTTTTCCAAAATTTCATGTGGCACAATGCCGAGTTTTAAATTGGGGTATCTGAGCTGGTAGGCTCAGGCAAAAATTCCCTATAGACCAAACAAAACCAGTGTCAAAATCCCAACATCAAGATTATTTGCCCTTTGGCAGAGCCTCATCTGGGGGACACCCTCTGACATGTGCCAGGTAAGTGTACTGCACCCAGAGTAAATTTGCTACTAGCTTTAGGACGTGCTTTATATAAATTCCCTCAGAAAACAGCAACTAATCAAGTCTACATATTGGGTTTTATTCGATGTTATAAATCGGGTATGTTTGGTAGTACTGTTTTTCCTACATGTATATATAGACAGGTGTCTTTTTTTTTTTTAAGAAGAAAAAAAAAAAAATCAAACCAATGAATATATATACATTAATAAAATTTTAAAAAATCCATATTATTATTTGGTTTTTTATTACGAATTACTTTTTTATTTCTCTTCCTCTCCTTTTAAATTCTTTATTATATCTTATTTGTTTGGTCTTTCTCTTTTTTATAACTTTCCTTTTATTTCTTAACTACACTTAAAAATGTGTATGTAAAGGATGATTGAAATGATTAAATTTCCAAACTTTTAAAAAAAAAATTTAAAAAATACAATATGGAATAATTTGGGATATTGATTGTTAATCTAAAAATTTCATTTAAAAACTTGAGAAATAACATTTAACTAAAACTGTTTAAAATAAATTAATCAAGATATTTACATATTGAATACTAGTTAAAAAAAATAAAATAATAACATGTAAATTTTAGTTAAAATAAGTTATTTAAAATTATCCTTAATGGAAACCGATTGAAAGAACAAAAAAATAAAAAAAAAAATAACATTCCTGTCCTGGAAAATGACATGCAACCACAAACCATTACTGTTTTTCATCCTCCAAATTTTAGTTTTGAATAATTTTTTGAGCATCATATGCTCCCCAACTTTTTTGACGAACATAAACAACACCAGGGGTTCAAAAATCTGATAAAAATAAAAATTTTAGGGGTAATATTCTTTTCAATAAAAATACAGTATTAATAGGTGTAATAAAAACAGTTATGCTCAATAAATTAGTTTCAACTTAATAAAGGAACTTACTTCAAAGTTACTTTCATCAGACCAGACAATTTTAAATTAATCCTCAGTCGTCCAATTTTTCATGCTCTTTTTGCAAAAAAAATATCTTTTTTCTTATTAAACTCAGACATATATTGTTTTTTTTTTATTCATATTATGCCACTGGTTGATTCCTAAAGCATTTTTTTCTGTATTTAAGGCTATTTTATATATATATATATATATATATATATATATATATATATATATATATATATATAATATATATATATATATTATAAAAAGGCTAAATACAATCCAATTCATCAGACCTTTTTTAAAAAAAACAGAAAAAATCCTCCAGGGAATGAAAAATAAAAAATTTAGTAATAGTTATATATGAGAGTTTTTTCTACGAATGTTGAATAAATTTTCTTATTAGGAGGGGTAACAGACAAGAGAAGAACAGGAAGGTCTAAAAATGAAGTGGGGATTAAAATTTAACAGAGAAAGTTTTAAAGAGGGTGAGTCAAAGACGATTTAAATTTGAGAGAAATATGAATATTCTGGATGTCTAAAATACATTAAAGATGTAACCGAAAGGATACATTTTGTGGTGACATACACACACAATAGACGATTTAATCTTAAAATATCAGAACATGAGAGAAGGAAAGGAACAGAAAAAAGTCATTCATCACACACACAAACACAACACACACACACACACACACAACAAACAATGGGTGTGAAAAAAGGAATTATTGTCCAAATCCTTTAAATTGCATAATTATCCATTCCACTAAATCAGGGGTTGGCAACTTATTCGACCCGTGGGCCAGGATCGTGTTATAATGACGGGTTTAGGCGGACAAGATTCCATTAATGAAAAATTAAGGAATTAAGGAAAATTACATATGCAGACCCATGTCAACCTAAATATTTAAAACCATAATGAAAATAAACATTGAGAAATCAGAAAAACAAAAGAAAATCTAAAATTAAAAAACACCTAACAAAAATTACTTTTCCTCAACAGAACAATAAAATAGTTCAAAGTGAAAAAAAATCAACCAAAGTGAAATGGATGAAATTATGATGTATAGGTTTGACACTGTTATTGAAAATTGTTCCACAAACGAACCACACACACACACACACACAAAAAAAAACAACACACACACACACACACACACACACATCAAACAAAAACAAGCATATACCCATACATACGAGTACAAATAGTTGCAAACATATACACTTATGTACATACACATGCGGTATCATCCACACATTCATGAGGCATGTATGTATAATGCGCGTATGTTTAACTGTCTTTAGATTTCTGCTACCTCGCATGTCAGTCCCTCCCTGGCCTCTTTCACTTTATCGTTCCTTTCGCTTCTGTTATCTTTTAATGTAGCCAAGGGTCATAAAAAAATATGTATCCATTATTTGACATTAAATGTAGGCAACAAACTTGGTAAAATAAGTCTCATGAAATTAACTTGCAGATAGTCTAATTTTTTTTCGTGCACTGAGATGTGTAGACATTCTATGGAAAATGACATATAACAAATTTCATTTGAAATTCATCTATCATGTTAAAAATAGAGTCATTGGTAATCAGGCTCGTGGGCCGGTCAAAATGCCTTCACGGGTCAGATCCGTTTAAATGTTTAATATCTAAAATACACAACACTAATTGAGTTTCTTTTTTCCAGGTTTTCAGATAAGAAGACACCTCTTATCTCCACAATGGTCTAGTTATGATAGCGAGTCACCAATTACTTGCCTGGATGATAAACATACTAAACATGGGAAACCTCAGAATGGATCACTAATATACCCAAATGTCCCTCCTCGATTACATCCAACAACACTAATATTATGTGAAGTTACTCATGACCCAATTTCTTGTGGGACAACAAAGAAGGGTTTCTTTTGACGGAATGACACACTCGCCTTCTCTCAAATTGAAGTTCTCTTTCATCAAGAATAAGGCAAGTCTTAGTCACTATTTCTGCCATTCGACTCTGGTTCACTGTCTGCTACAGTCTTTTTTGAGTATAGAAGTTATTTGCGAGTCACATCTAGACACTTGGGAATACACTTAATTGGTGTTACCTTACCTGAATGTATTTCTAACTGGGTCCAACCTGCAAGTTTCTGCAGTACTTTTTATCAAAATATATCACTGAATCAGAGACATTTGGCTGTGATGCATGAGCCTTATCAGACTGGGTGTCATGATGGGTATAATGAGTTTTGTATATTCACACTCCAATATCAATTTTTGAAGAGTTTCTCTTTTACTCAATAATAAGAACATTAAAAAGTGATAAAAATAAGAGCCTAACTCACCTGAAATCCAAACAGAAAGCAAAAAGCTTACATAGCCAACACCTGTTGTGTTGCATTCTGTGTCATCACTGGCTTCAGCTGCTCAGACCACAACAATACTTCTCTTAAATGGTATCAATGAAAGATGATTTCTTTTTCTTATTCATTTTATAAGAGGAAAGGCACAGACATGGTAGCATTGATTCCAGGAGACAGTGGAAAGAACTTTAAAGGGGACACATGCCTGTTTGTTGTCTCAGTGCCATGTCATAGAAATGATTATCCTGCCTGATTAAAAAAAAAAAAAAAAAAAAACAGAAACATCTCAGCAAATGTTTTGAGAAACTTTCAAAATTTAAGGACCTAGAAAAAGAAATTGCAAGAATGTGGTAAATACAACTGTAATCCCAACAATAATAGGAGTAACTGTCTATATTTCTGAGATGAGGTATTATGTACACTATTTAAGGACACATGGCACAGTGGATAAAGGCGTTAGATCCAGTGACAGTCCCAAAGAATGTGAGTTCAATACCTGGTTAAGGTGGTGGAGAACTTTCAGAGGGAATTAACATGAGATAACTGATAACTGACATCCATTAGACATGGCATGTGGAACTAGAACAGTCTACCCCTGTGAGCGAAATAAAGGGTTAAGTTCGACATTCCAACCACCTGAAGAAGGCCAGAGCATACAACAGCCAAAACATTGTAATAAATATGGCGACAGAGATGAGGACAATAGTTTGAATAATGTAAATAGTGTACATAATAAGAATACTAAGAACGATTTTAAAAAATCCCCAAATCCTCTGCAGTAGTGGATATACAAAAGATTGCACTTATGTGCACTGTTCACATACAAACAAAAACTCAATGTAATATGTTCAATAACTTTCCAAGAATAAAAACAAAATTCCTTTACCTCAGTTCTAATGTAAAAAGCTCTCATAAGGATTGTATCAAACAGCAAATCAGAAAAACTAGAAACCATAGTAATAATAATAATAATGTAGATAGTAAATGCTGTTACCACCATTGTTAACTTTGACAACAATCAATTGCTGAAATTACTTAAAATGAGTTGATTCAACTTTGGGCAGCTCTTTTATGTAAAGAGGGATATATCATTTTCAATACAACTGTCACCCAAGACTTGTTTGCTGAAGGACACTGTTATCTCCTTAATCACCACATTTGTGGGACAAGATTGGGCGTCTTACCCCTCTGCTGTAATATGAGTTTCTTAATAAACGTAGGCGGATACACTGATCAGAGCCAGATAATGGTATCTATTATCATAATAGGTCAACTCAGTAGACATTTTGGTTAGTTGGGTTGATAGATTTTATTTGTGTTATTTAATGTTGAAATCTGCATTTTTTTTTTATACTTGAGTCTATAGTTCAACTTTATACCTGAGCTTACAGATAACCATTGGTTGTATTTATACTTGCTTCTGTTGGTAAACACTGGTCATACTTGAGTATGCAGATAAAAACTGATCAAGTTTATATTTGAGGCATCATGTTGAAACACCAGTTCTCATATAATCACCGAACTTAAGCAATGTTGAACCTGGTCAGTACTTAGATGGGTGACCGCTTTGGAATAACAGATTTAAGCTTGAGAGTGACTGAGTTCCAATTCGGGTCAGGTTCATTATATTCACTTACATGCAAATATCATTGGGAAAAGCATGAATCCATCCACTTGGCCCCCACCCCACTATGGGTTCATTAGTAAGACGTATCAGTAAATCATTATTATCTACAAAACTTCTTACAGTATAAAAATAAAAAATCCTGGCTTTAAATAACTAGCAAATGGTTGATAAACTATAAAACACAAAGCAACCAATCAATCAGTTTATACTGGAGCCTATATTTAACCATTGGTAGACAAACGCTAGTCAGGTTTATATTTGAGTCTAGAGATAAACGTCAGTCGACTTTCTACCGGATTCAAAACAGAAACGTCGGTCGACTTTCTACTGCAGTAGAAACAGAAACGTCGGTCGACTTTCTACTGGAGTCAAACCAGAAATGACAGTTGACTTTCTACTTAATTTCATAAGCAAACATTTGTCACCACAATGCATCCAACTGGTAGGGGGCCCTCTTTTAGGGTGGTCTTATACCTGTACATGGATGCACATTGGTGTAATAAATAGAGGCTCTGAATAAGACACCGGAGAGCTGAGTTCAAATTCCAGTCAATTTTGTTACATTCACTCATGTGTAAATACCCTTGGAAAAGAGTATGACTCCATCCCCTTCAGCTATGGGTAAAGAGCAGAATAGATTAGGCCTAATAGCCTTGGTTGGCAACCAGCCTAACAGGCAATCTTTGAATTTAAACCAGGCTGGTTAGGGTTTCCCTGTCAAGCTATGTTGCTTAAGTCACATTGCTGCTGGAGCATGTGTGGTGCCCCTTTGACCCTAATGAGTTATGGGACATGAATTGTGATAACTCTACAAGAGACACAGTCAATGTATTCTAGGTGCTGCGAATAGCATAATTACTCTTATGGAGCATTATCAACGATCAAGTATTTACAAGAAAATCTCTTGATGTCATGAATTTGATTAATGAGAGACACATGCCAAGACACTGAAGCCAATAAAGGAGTCTGGAACAAAATTTACTTGAGTGTAGAAAATAACAACAGAAACATGTAAGTACTTGAGGGCCGACAATTTGAGTACTTAAGAGATTGTACTTGAGAATTAAATTTGAGAACCTAAACACTTGAATTCTTTCTCTTAATAAAAAGTATATCTTCCTTAGTGTGACTTAATAAAACTATATCAGACTCCTTATATATTAAAATCCTATATACAGATCTGAAACCAACAATCAGTAATTATATTAGGAAGGAGTATATCTTCCTTAGTGTGAATTAATAAAACTATATCAGTATCTGTCTATATTTTTGAGATGAGGTATCATGTACATTTTTACATTATTCGGACTATTGTCCTCATCTTTGTCGCCATATTTATTACAATGTTTCAGCCACTGTACACTCCGGCCTTCTTCAGGTGGTTGGAATGTCGAACTTAACCCTTTATTTCACTCACTGGGGTAGACTATTCTAGTTCGACGTGCCATGTTTATGTGAAATATTGCTCTCCAATATGGGTCATATTGGAGAGCCCATAGAATGTGAGAGCTTGTTGGAGGCCAAATTGACTTGTCAAAAGATTTACAGAAATATCTTTAGTAACAGTTCATTCTTGTTTTTTTTTTAATTGGACTTCAAGCAAGTAAAGCCACTAAGACAAAAGGAGTTATTGGGCATGAAAGATTTAGAAAACAGAAACATCACAAAGGAGTGAGAAAAATAGAAGAGTAATCAGGAAGACAATAGATAATGATTGACACTGCATTTAAATTTTTGAAGATCAAATTTAACTGGAAAGCATGAAGCTAGAAGAGTTCCAAAAGTTAGAAAAAGTAACTGTTAGCATAGAACTTATAGTTATATGTCAATTTTAATTGATAAGACCTTGTTATCAATCTAGCGCTATGCTTAAATTCATAAAGTCTAGGTACCATAGCAAAGAGCTCATCTGAACACTTAGATTAAAAGTATTTATAGAAAAGGCACAGGAAAGCAACTTTATAGCAGTAGCAAAGGAACTTAAGTGGAGATACCAGGTCAAGACCAATACTATTGCTGATTCTTATTTGGATTTTATCAAGGATCTCATATAGCAGGAGCACCAGACTATATATGGTAGCAATATTCAAAGCATGCATGAATGGTAAACATATAAATAAGTAAGATAGATTCTGGAGAGAAAAATTATCTAGCCTGACACAGTGAACCAATTTTCTTAGCATCTCACCTATTAATAGATTCAATATAGTCTTTCCACTTCATGGCAGCTGAGAATGTTAGCCTAAGAACATAAAATGAGTCACTCTTCTGGAGGTTAGCATCAGCCATACTGATGGAAGGTAGAAAGAGGTCACTGGGATGATTAATAGAGTGCAGTTTGTTTTTGGAGATGTTAAAATTAATAAGCTATTCTTTGCCCCAATTAACAAAGACTGTAGGTCATTTTTGACATCACCCACCGATTTGATCTTATCAAACTGATTAGACTTATTATCAGTACAGGAGTAAATTGTTGTGTCGTCAGCATAGATAACAAGTTGAGAGATGATGACACCAGGAAGGTCGTTAATGAAAATTAAAAATAAAGTAGGATGAAAGAGAGAACTCTGGAGGCTTTTGTCATGTGTAAAGACATTAACTTCTAAATGTGAATGGCAACACATTTTTTCCCAAGATTTGCTGGTAAACTCTGCTATTTACTTTCACTTCAATTAACACTGGGGGCAATTAATTTTGAAGGATCAGAAGAAACGGCAGTCAAGTGGCATAAACCCTATCATTTTTGTAGTTGACCACAATTTCTACAATGAAAATTTCTCTTCCAACTAAGTGAAGACATTGTCTGCAACACGTTAGAGCTCCAACATTTTCTTCCCTCTGCCAAGCCATTTTTGCTTGGAGGCACTTGAAAGCAGCTGTCATTGTTAAATCTTGAATAATTTTAACACTAAATCCTCTTTCACAATCCTCCTTAGTGGCCTATCCAAAATATCCAGGTTTTTTACCATCTCCTTCATGCTCTTTATGGACTTCTCTTCTTGATGGCTTCAATAACTCTCCTGGAATAGACTGAACAGTTTCTTCATGGTATTGGATTTGGTAAAAATACTTGCTCCTCTTGAAACTTTTTTCCACACATTAAAAACAGTTTTTCTGCAAATATTCAGCTGTTTTATCACTTCAAAGTTCTTCATACCAGCTATTTTCAATGAGATAATTTTGTCATATTTTGTTTGAGCCGCCATATTTGATTAAACTATAAACAATAAAACAAAAAGATTTGAAATTGTTTTTATGAATAAATATGTTTTAATTTATGTTTAAATGATAAGTAAATTTTATATTTTACTAGCAGTAGAGCCCGGTGTTGCCCAGGGATGTAACAGTAAGAGATAGATCAAGTATCGACCATCATAAAGACTGAAAAATAAAATTGACAAAGATTATTGTTTAAGGTTGACGGATACGCATGTCTTAAAAACAACAAACAACCTGGGTTTTATAATAAGTATAACTCGATATGAGTTGTTCCCCTTTCATTTTTGTGATGCTTCTTAATCGTGTTTTCAAATTGATTTTGTGCAAAAACAATTGTGTTTTTTCAATTTTTGGCGCTGTTAGAACCACCGCAAGGTAATTTTACGTAGTCCTGTGAAGTTTTGTTAAAATCGGTTGAAAAATGTAGGAAATCCGATCCAATATATAAACGTACAGACACACACACACACACACACAATGTGCATTTTATAATAAGTAAGATGTTCAATTTCTAAAAATAAAAAAATAAAAATAAATAACGGTATGAAAAGGCTCACCAAAAAAGTGGTTTCAAAAATAAGTTAATTTATTAAACCCTTATAGTTAATGCCGAAATACCTAAAGTGGAATGTAGGTGTAAAAATAAAAGAAAAATCATTTGGTTCAATTCCTGCTTTGGCAAACTGTCAAGTATTTATATGGGACAGCACTTTCTAAAATTAATAAATAAACACTTCCTCAAAGACAACCCTCTAAGTAAGATCTTCAGTAGGAAATCAATCAAAATTAGCTACTCCTGCACTAACATGTACCAAATTATCAACTCCCATAATAATTATATATTAAGTAAATTCTATAGGGGGGGAACTAAATCTAGTACAGAACCCCCCTGTAATGTAGAAATAGAAAAAACTGCGCAGTCAATGGCAAATGGAGATCCATTAGGGTAATATACCAGGCAACCATTGCCCCCCGCCCCCAATATGACAAATTATGTTTACATTGAAATTTCCATGGGAGAATTAAAACAGAGAATTTATACCCATAGGCACTCATTTACCAATCCTAAATTAAAATTCCAAACAGCCCAAGAAATTTTGGGAATGGAAGGAAAAGGGTCTAAACCCACAAAATTATAGGTTTCACACATGCATTTAACAGCTTTAGAGATAGATGCAGGCTATGTTTAGAGGAAAAAATTAGAATAATAAAATAAAATGATCAATGGAAACTATTAAATCAAAGGGAAGAGTTAGTATCAAAATGTAGGCACAGAAGCAGGTTCAAGCTTATATAAGAATATAGATTTTACCATCACTTACTAACTACCAAAAAATAACAGCCCTCTCTAACTGATGCACGTACCCCCCCCCCCGCGATTAAATTTTTACTGTAATATTTTCCTCATAAAGAATTTTGGCTACAACTTAGTACTCCTAATATCATAACCAAACCTTAATGGTGAAAATGAATGTTGCATATATATATATATATATATATATATATATATAATTATTTATATGAATATGATTCCTTCGCTACATAAGAGTTCTCATGTTTCAAAACATAAAACGTTCTTTCCTATTTTCTGTATATTTTCAGACACACACACATATATGTGTGTATTTGTATATGCATGTGTGTTAAAACTCCCACCACTTAATAATATAATCCACTAGCAGGAACCTAAATTCATTTACATACAACTAAAGGCTTTGGCCATAAACTCCCAACCTCAGCCCATCCCCATTGTCACCAATCCAGACTAAGTGGCCCTGTACATTTTCACTGACTGATATCTAGACTAAATTCAAAAACACCCATTCCGAGACTGGACTAGGACTGATGAAGACTGGCATATAGCAGTGCTAGTCTGAAAAGGACTATACCCACATGAGGTAATTCTGGATTTTTTGCTGTATTATATATATATATATATATATATATATATATATATATATCATTTCAACCCAAGTAAGGCGATAAAGTCACTGAGATATGCAAGGAGTTACCGACTGTGAGAAAAAATTTTACAAAGATATTAAGCAGAGAGAACAATAAAGGAACAGGAATTAAGAAAACAGATGATGATTGACATTGCATTTAAATTTTTGAAGATCAAAGTTGACTAGAAAGCAAAATAACTGCAAGAGAGTTCCACAGGCAAGAAGTGCCTGAGAACAAACTATTAGCATCAAACTTATGGTTACATCGAGAAAATTTCAACTGCAAAAGGATGACACCAATCTAGTACTGCACTTAAATTCATAAAGTCTAGGTAACATAGAGGAAAGTTCATCACAACATTAACATGAATATATATATATATATAACTACGGATTAAATAGGTCAATGTCTGATCCTTACCCCCTCCTTCCTCATATTAAAAAGAAATATAAAAGTAAATTTTAAAACTCTCCCTTCCCTCTCTAAACTCAACCATGTCACTCACACCATTCCTCATCACCCCCTAATTCAACTTATATAAGCTTAATACTGCCCATCAAAAGTGTAAATTTTAATTTCATTTTTCGTTTCAATTTTTGAAAGTGATGTCTGAAGATGTTATACCATAATACCTATTCTATTGTAATAGACTCACCCACAGATAATAAGTAGTAGTAGCAGTGGTAAGTTGGGTTCAGTGGTGTTGAGCGAGTCAGTCGATATCGGACATTGAAGTACCAACCATCACAACTAGATTGCTGCATCATTAACTCTTATTTTCCAAGTTCCTAACGTTTTGTACGTCGAACCTAATTTAGGACGACTTATTGAAATACAAGCCTCCACTGTGAAAACTACTCTACAACAGAAGATCCATGGAAAAATAAAAGTCTCTGGTGAAATAAATTATTACAGTGGAGCCTTAAAGTGGCCTTTTTTTCTTTAAATTAAATTATTCACTCTGAATTAACATTGAGCTCTCAGGATTTCATCCTCCTTGGGGTATCCACACGGATTACCAAGTTTTTTGTTACTTATATATATATATTTATTGTATAGAATTTTGTTTCCTGTATGGAGGAAGAGTTCTCAGTATAAGGGACTAAGCAAAGCATTTATAGATATGGTGATTTTCCAAGCGCAGATTAGATGTGGAACAAAGCTGAAAGTAAGGATAACCCAGTGAGGATCGAACTCACTACCCAGTCGTAATTGTTCTAGCGAGACAAGCTTGTTAACCATTACACTGCCTCAAGGTGCCCATTTATTTATACATATAAAGCATGTGTCATTACCACTTGAATACTGAACGATGGGGGTTTACCATCAGCCTTTAGTAGTTTGTGAATCATTGCCACCTACTATTATTAATTTATTAACATTTGCTTTCATCTTTTTTATTTAATAAAGTATTGTCCACCTTTATTATTTTTCACTAGTAATTGTTTTCATCTTCATTTCTTATTAGATGAAACATTGTCAACCATTAGTATTAATTTTTGACTAGTATATACTTTCATCTTTCTTTTTCAGTTGATTTTTGTCACAATTTTATTCATGCCATCAATAAAACTCATACAATTAAAGCTTTCTCCTCCCAGACCACTGTCAACTGAATCGAATCCACAAACTCTATCATTTATTCATAGTTCTTCTTTTACAGAATCTAGGTCACCGTAATACAAAGATTGACTCCTGTTTCAATCTTCCATGTCAGTAACTTCCTGAGGGAATTCCATTTTTGGCCTTTTGACACATTTACTTGTTTTCTGAAAGCCATGTAGAGTAAGTGTATTTAGGTAACAATAGAATCAATTTGTTCATCTAATCGACCTAGAAATTCATGAAAAAGTAATACAGCCATATGTTGAAGCCATTTTTTTTCTTTTCTTCAACAACCTTGCGCTATAGTTCAACAGATGGTTTTACTGTTCTTTGAAACACTGGGTTTATTAAAAAAATGGTTATTTTAATGACAGCTGGATTTAAAAGACATGATTATAAATTAATTTACTTTACATAAAGTCAGTTTAAGATGAGAGTCCTTTTGGAATAACGTCCTTGTGGGTGATGAATTATTTTCCACCCTACAACCACTTTCTCCACAGATGAAACATCACTGCCCTATCACTATTTTAATGGAAAGTGTTCAGACAAATTACATCCTTTGGTTCCACCAGTTCTAACATTCATGGCTAAGACCAGTCATACCACAGACATTGTCGCGAACCACCCCCATTCTCATTGAATTCCAATGACGAGACGTAAATTCCACTCAAGCTGCTCCTTCCCACAAACTGCTGCTTTGTGAAACCAATTCCCAATATGATGCTTCACCAATCATTACAATCTTAATCTGTTCAAGTTTCAAGTTAATCCTTATCTTTGACATATATCAGCATAAGCTGTGTCTCTTACACTGTAACCAGCTACCATGAGTGGCTATTGGGCCTTGTACAGGTTGGACATCATTGTAAAAAAATAAATAAAAATTATCTTTGGATGATTGTAAAATCAGAATTGTCATCTAACCAAGTTTCATTTGCCATTATCATTATACATTGAATGTAGAATATAATAATTATCTGACCTAGTGGATTTTAACTTACACACATCAACTTAACAATTAGTATAGTCTGAAAAAGGCATTTTTTTAAAAATTTTACTATCTTTTCAGATTAATTTTTAAAAAGTATTTATTTCCAACTTAGTTTTTTTTATCAAATAAAGTATTGTCAGCAATTATTATTAACTAGCTTAAAAACCACACTCCATGCAGACTTTTAAGCTAGCTTTTGTGGAGGGCTAACTAGGCCTCTGGCCCAAAACTAAACAGACCTCGAGTTCAGCTTAGAAAACAGCATTGATAATTTTGAAGAAATAAATTCCTCGATTCATTCCATGGAACTTCAAAACCTCACTTTAACTCTGATTTGGGCTGTACATCCAATTCCTGCCAAAAGACCAATTTGGACAGAAATTCCAATTCAGACCAAAAATTGAGTTCTTCAAATCACAAATTCTGTGAAACTTCAAAACCTCATGTCATGAAACCTCTCTCTTTAACTCCTTGGCATTTTGAAGAAATAAAATTGATTTCCTCCATTCTCAAAGTTTTGAACATACTTTAAGCTGAATTTAAAACAAACATTTTTAAATTTACGAAGTTCTTGTGTTAATTTAAACTCAATATAAATTAAAAACTTTTAAAATTACTAATTTTTTTTAGTTATTTTAAAAATTTGAATTTTTAAATGTTCCTTCTTCATCCGGACACAAATCTGAATGCTGGATGTTGAAGCACCAGATGAAGAGCAGATTTTCAATTTCAGGATCATCCTGATTCCAGAAAAGGTATGTCTATGTCGAGGAAATGTGGTCCAAATTAGAGGTGTTTCAAATACACAGACAGACAGAATTTGTTGTTTATTTATTTAGAAGATATTTAACAAGTGTTTACTTTAATCTTCATTATTTATTAAAGAAAGCATTATTGACCATTTTTATTAATTTTGGATTAAGGTATTTACTTTAACCTTTATTTTTATTAGATAAATCTTATTTTACAGCTAAAATGGTTAGATTATATTTTCTTTTAATCCGCAATTTCTCATTGCAGAACTTTCTTCTGATATGATTTCTTTTAATTGTTCGAGAAAAGAAATTTTAGCATCAAAAATTTAAGTGCCATGTTAATCATTATCTTCTGAATACCTTTTAATACAAATACCATACAAAGCGTTTGTACAAACTGCATTCCTTCATTCTACTAGTTTTAATTTACACAGCTAGGATACACCATCTAATTGTACTACATAACAATTTATCATTTTTTTTATTTTGCAAACAACCCTCATTCCCTCCGTATGATTGCTTTTTTTGAAGTTCCATTTTTTTGGGTTTATTTGGAACCTCCTGCTTTATCTTTGTGGAACAGAAATCCCAACATTACCAACGACGTTTCCCCAATCACTAACAATCTTAACATGTTCATTCTAGGGTTAACCATTACCATTCCCTCCTATCTGCATAACCTACCTTTTAATCCACAAACACACTACCTTTTTATGGGCCCAACCCTTATGCAGGATGAACCAATGATTGTAAAAAAAAAAAAAAAAACATTTAAAAAATCTTTCATCTTTATTAGGTTGTCAATTATCCTTATTAATTTTTGATTAGTAATTTACTTTCTTCTTAATCTTCATCATTTCAAGTGTTTTTTTTCATATGTATGTCAAAGATTTTTTGAAAATTAGATGAAGCATTGTCAGCCATTAATTTTTTTTTTTTTTTATTTCATCTATTTTTTATTTATAGAAACATTGTCTTTCATCTTCATTTTTATTAAATTTGGACTAGTATTTAAAGGAAGCACTGTCAACCATTATTTTTTTTTGATTTTGTATTAATTTCATCATTTCATTTTATGATCAAATGAAATATTCATTTTTTCAGCCATTTTTAATTTTTTAATTCTATTATTAATTTTTGATCTTCATTTTATTTCATTTTTGATTATTGTCAGCCAAGCATTGTATTAATTTCATCTTATTAATTTTTGACTAGTATTAATTTTCATCTTGATTTTTATTTATTAGAAGCATTCTCTGCCATTATTATTAATTTTTGACTAGTATTTACTTTCATCTTCATTTTTTATTACATGAAGCATTCTCAGCCATAATTATTAATTTTTGACTAGTATTTACTTTCATCTTCATTTTTTATTAAATGAAGCATTGTCAGCCATTAATTTTTGACTAGTATTAATTTCATCATCATTTTTTATCAAATGAAGCATTGTCAGCCATTATTAATTTTTGACTAGTATTAATTTCATCTTCATTTTTTATTAGATGAAGCATTGTCCGCCATTATTATTAATTTTTGACTAGTATTTACTTTCATCTAAATTATTTAATTATTTTTACTTTTCATTAGAACTTGGGCTGTGGTAAAATAAAGTATAAGCACTTGATGAGTTTTGTTTTGCCGGGTCCAGTTAGGTTTTGTTTAATTTCTAAAATCTCATCTTAGCAATTAGTCATCTTGCTCACTTGTAACCTTCTATATAATTTCATGTCTAAAATGTATACTTGGTAATGATGAGGGAGACAGCATCTCTCCAGAACTTCCTGTTCTTTGTAGCTCTTAGTAAAGTTTGCCTTTTTGCTATTGTTCCTAATCCCTGCCCTGCCAACCATTTACACAAGCTCATTAGGCAGGTTTCTTTTGTCCCTCGTCTTCAATGTCTTGTGAGTATCAAATTTTCCAAGCCCTCTTTCCTCATTATATGCTGTAGAAATTTCAACTATTTCTTTATGATTGTAAGTATAGTATTCTCTTGAAGAACAAGTAGCATGCAGAAGGGGAGAGGCAGGCGATTCTACAGCCCCCTGGAATCCATACTGGGTTGGCAGATAATCAAAGAGTGAAATAAAAATTTAGTTTATATTTAATTTGAATAAAGTCTTTGTTTTATGTTTTATTTTATTTTTTTTTTTTTACATATCTAAAATGTCTTCATTTTCTTGCCCTATAAGCCCCAACCCCTACTTGAGTCTTAGGGGTATAAAATCAAGAACTGTTGCCAAACTTCACCAAACCTCTGCACGTCCCTGAGGGGGATTTTAAATTTTTTTGAAGAGAAAGCATCAGGTGGCGTACAATGAATTTTTAGAATTGAATGTTTTTGAATTGTTGGATTTTAATGAAACTTTCAGGAGTCCTTTGGAAATGATTGAAATTATTTTTGAAACATTTCTTCTTTTAGAAAATCTTGGTAAAAATATATTTCTGACATCTTTACCAACCATCTGACTTATTCAATTTTTATGAAATTTCAAGAAATTCATTTTTCGTAGGGCTGAATGTTTATATTACTTACTTATAAAGGGAATCTAACATTTAAATCGTCATTTTTATTTTTTGTGATCAAATAAAGCCCCCAGTTACAGAAAAATCTACTTTGAAGCATAAAATAAAAAAATGTAATAAAACTAAGACATCATTTAAGAAAAGTTTTTAATTGCTTTTATTATAAATAAGATACAATATCTAATTAATATTAATAATCAAGGAAGATTGGAATAAAAGCAAATGATGTGATGCCCCTGAGCATCCATATTGGGCGGGCAGACAATCAAAGAGCGAAATAAAAATTTAGTTTATATTTAATTTGAATAAAGTCTTTATTTTATGTTTAATTTTTTTTTTTTTTTTTTTTTTTTTACATATTTAAAATGTCTTCTTTTCTCACATTTCTAAGTACTAGGCCTTAAAGGCATACCACTGCTTGAGTCTTACAGGTATACCATCAAGGAGTTGGCCCCGGGCATCACCAAAGCTCTGCATGTCACTGTGAAGAACCATATATTCTGTAATTAAACTAGTTTAAAAGTTTTTGGGATTTAATTCACTGGCAACTGAATTGTTCCTGTTTTTCTGCAATCTCTCCTAATCCCTGTTCTGCTAACAATTTACACAAGCTTTTTGTTCTTCTTCTATGTTCCATGCCTCTTCAGGATGTGGGCAATCATGGCTCTCCACTATTTCCTATCCTTTGTAGCCCTTAGTAAAGGTTTGTCTTTTTTGCTATCTCTCCTAATCCCTGTTCTGCTAACCATTTACACAAGCTCATTAGGTAGGTGATAATACTATTTCTATGGGCTGTGTCCCTTAAGGACGTTGGCAATCTTGGCTCTCCACAATTTCTTATCCTTTGTAGCCCTTAGGTAGATTGTTTCCTGCTTTCTTTTGTTCCTTCCATCATCAATATGTCCTGTGAGTGTTAAATTTTCTAAGCTGTCTTTCCTTTTGATGCACCTTAGAAATTTCAGCTATTTCTTTCAGAATTTAAGTATAATATCCTTCTGAAGAAGCACTATATTCTTTAAATTTGTTTTTAATTTAATTCCCTGGCAATTGAATTGTTTGTCAAACTGATTTCATTTTTACAGTCAATATAAGTAAAATCTAAGTAAAATCTACTTCCTTGTGGGCATGGGAAGTTTTGTTTTTTTCTTCAAATCTCTTTGAAGTCAGATTTACTTGCAGACAATTGGATTCTCATATCTGCTTCAGCATTCCATCTATTACAAGAATTAGCTTTTAGTGTTGCGTAGGCAGAAAATCTTGCTTCACAGAATTGCAAAGATCAGAAATATTTTAACAGGCTTTTCTGATAGCTATGCTTATTCCATTATTTTTTTTAATTGTATTTTTATGTTTATATGATGCACTAACTTCAAACTTTAATATCAAAATCTATGTGCATCTAGTGTCAGTTCCAATCTAGAGGAATGACTATTAAAATATCCCCCCTCCCCAAATTTACAGACAAATATTACAGATGCATGCTGTAATTTATTCCTAACCAATAAAAAAAAAAAAAAAAACCAATTCTTGGTCTCCTCTGCCATATTTTTGTTCTTTTTCACCTTGATTTGGTTTATTTTGTTTTACAGCATATCAACACCTCAATGGGTTATTTAATGCTGACAAGATTTTTAAGATATGTTCTGTTGTATCCTTAAAGAGGTTACAAAAAGATAAAGGTGGTACACAAGTGAAAGGAACAGCAACACGTGCATAGATGAAAGAAAGAGGTTTATTGTAAAAGAGAATACACTACTTAAAGACAAGGAATCGGTTAGCAAGCAATTCCCGAAGCAAGTATATTTACCTTACCTTAAATGCAATACCAATCATTAAAACCTGTTCTTTTATTGCCCTCTCTGATTCTTTCTTCCTTAGTCATTGTCGTATCCTTAAAGAAAGTTACAAACAAAGATGGTACTCCAATGAAAAGAATAGCAACAAAGGTGTAGATGAAAGAAATAGAGGTTTATTGTAAAAGAGAATACACTACTGAAAGACAGAGAATTGGATGGCAGGCTAGTAATTCCTGAAGCAAGATTATTTACCTTACCTCCCCACAAGGCAGGATGTGGCACAAGGCTGTTTTTTAATACGGGGAAAAACCAAGCCCGTAGACTTGGGCAAAAAATTCCCCATAAAAACGAGATCTGCCCTTCAGCATAGCCTCATCTGGGTTCCTCTCTACCCAAAGGCAGAGAGTTCAACCAGCATAGACGAATCTCCAACTATTAGGTCGGTGCAAAAATAATGACGTAAGAAGGTTGTTTTTTAACGTCAAAAAACGACATTATTACGTCATTATTTTTGCACCAACCTAATAATTGCCAAAGCAAGCCCCTAGGTATATCCTGTGCTCACTATATATATCTACTGATATAGTCAGTCCACATAGGAGTGTGGGACATTCCATTACAACAGGTCATATGAAAATAAAATGTGTTAGTATTTCCTTCTTTTTTTTTTTTTGCCAAAAATGTATTGCTGGTATTTTTACTATAAAAAATCTAATTTTCTACTTTCATAATGTTTTGACCCCAGTTTGCAGGTTAACTATTTACCTATACATGGTAAATTGCAACATTGTGTTAAATGTTAGTCAACTCAAATGCATTTTTGTTATGATGTTGATTTGGGGTTAATAAAGACAAACGCCAAATAACACTTAACAAATAAAAGGGGTTTATTCGGTTGGTAAGTAGGTACAGAAATCGCCTGAGTAGTCTATAACTAACTCAGCCAAGAACTTCTCCGACTCTGTCTATCTTTTGACATGCCACTATTTAACGTCTTTGTTTGTAGACAATTTCATCTTCAAGAGGGGTGATAGGTTTCTTACACAACAGTTTTAAAACATTGTTACTACACTCGTAATAAATCTTGTTCAGTGTTGGCTGGTTGCTTTTGATATAAATCTTTTTTTATTTTTTTTTAAGTATTTCACTCCAAGCAAGGCGGCAGTCCACTAGCATGCAAGAGGTTACAGAAAGCGGGAGCAAGAGTAAAGAGGCATGATAGAGGAAACGATGAAGAGAAGGATGGGGAAGAGATCAAGGCACCTATTGTTGTAAATATTCTTTATAATTATATGAATCGTTTCTTTAACTGGAACATTGGTAAATAAACTTTCAATATCAACTGAGGCTATGGCTTAATTATTAAGTTTTTACATTTTTAAGATTTGGATTAGTTCATGAGTTAATTTAATACTGTATTTAGTAGGTATGTATGGTGTAAGGAGTTGGTAGATGATTTTGGTTAATTGGTAAACAAGAGTGGGTATTTGGTATATGATGGGACTGAGAGGGAAGTTAGGTTTATGTACTATTATAGTTCCATACAGGTATCCTGGTTTGTAGTCTTTGGTTATTTTGGGGAGTTTTAAGTTGTCCTGTTACGCATTGTTTTCTGTGATTAGTTTATTAATTTCTAATCAAGAAATTTGTGAACTGCTTAAAGCCAAAGCAATAAAAAATACAGACACAACAGGGGAAAAACTCCTTCACACTCCTAACAAAATTGCTGCCAAGAAACTGAGTAGCCATACTCAAATAACTATAAAAAAAAAGCAGATAAAACCAATGCTTTTATTATATTAAGTAAATACAATTATAATTTGAAATTACAGAAAATACTCAACAATCATACCAAATGCAAAAAGTTAACAAAAATCCTACTCACCAAATGAAATTAAAAATTAATAAACTGTATGATTCCTTAGCATATGATATTGGAAGCAATGGAAATAGCATTCCCTTTGATCCTAATACTGAGTCTAATAGTGAAATGTCTGTTTCCATAGCAAACAATATTGGAAGCAATGGAGAGTCTAATAATGAAATGTCTGATTCCATAGCAAATGATATTGGAAGTAATGAAGAGTCTAATAATGAAATGTCTGATTCCATAGCAAACGATATTGGAAGCAATGGAGAGTCCAATAATGAAATGTCTGCTTCCATAGCAAATGATATTGGAAGCAATGGAGAGTCCAATAATGAAATGTCTGCTTCCATAGCAAACGATATTGGAAGCAATGGAGAGTCCAATAATGAAATGTCTGCTTCCATAGCAAACGATATTGGAAGCAATGGAGAGTCTAATAATGAAATGTCTGCATCCATAGCAAACAATGTTGGAAGCAATGGAGAGTCTAATAATGAAATGTCTGATTCCATAGCAAACAATATTGGAAGCAATGGAGAGTCTAATAATGAAATGTCTGCATCCATAGCAAACAATATTGGAAGCAATGGAGATTCTAATAATGAAATGTCTGCTTCCATAGCAAACGATATTGGACGCAATGGAGAGTCTAATAATGAAATGTCTGATTCCATAGCAAACAATATTGGAAGCAATGGAGATAGCATTCCCTTTGATTCTAATACGGAATCTAATAATGAAATGTCTGATTCCTTAGCAATCGATATTGGAAGCAATGGAGATTCTAATAATGAAATGTCTGCTTCCATAGCAAAAGATATTGGAAGCAATGGAGAGTATAATAATGAAATGTCTGATTCCATAGCAAACGATATTGGAAGCAATGGAGAGTATAATAATGAAATGTCTGATTCCATAGCAAACGATATTGGAAGCAATGGAGAGTCTAATAATGAAATGTCTGATTCCATAGCAAACAATATTGGAAGCAATGGAGAGTCTAATAATGAAATGTCTGATTCCATAGCAAACAATATTGGAAGCAATGGAGAGTCTAATAATGAAATGTCTGCATCCATAGCAAACAATATTGGAAGCAATGGAGATTCTAATAATGAAATGTCTGCTTCCATAGCAAACGATATTGGACGCAATGGAGAGTCTAATAATGAAATGTCTGATTCCATAGCAAACAATATTGGAAGCAATGGAGATAGCATTCCCTTTGATCCTAATACGGAATCTAATAATGAAATGTCTGATTCCTTAGCAATCGATATTGGAAGCAATGGAGATTCTAATAATGAAATGTCTGCTTCCATAGCAAAAGATATTGGAAGCAATGGAGAGTATAATAATGAAATGTCTGATTCCATAGCAAACGATATTGGAAGCAATGGAGAGTATAATAATGAAATGTCTGATTCCATAGCAAACGATATTGGAAGCAATGGAGAGTCTAATAATGAAATGTCTGATTCCATCGCAAACAATATTGGAAGCAATGGAGAGTCTAATAATGAAATGTCTGATTCCATAGCAAACAATATTGGAAGCAATGGAGAGTCTAATAATGAAATGTCTGATTCCATAGCAAACAATATTGGAAGCAATGGAGAGTCTAATAATGAAATGTCTGATTCCATAGCAAACAATATTGGAAGCAATGGAGATTCTAATAATGAAATGTCTGCTTCCATAGCAAAACGATATTGGACGCAATGGAGAGTCTAATAATGAAATGTCTGATTCCATAGCAAACAATATTGGAAGCAATGGAGATAGCATTCCCTTTGATCCTAATACGGAATCTAATAATGAAATGTCTGATTCCTTAGCAATCGATATTGGAAGCAATGGAGATTCTAATAATGAAATGTCTGCTTCCATAGCAAAAGATATTGGAAGCAATGGAGAGTATAATAATGAAATGTCTGATTCCATAGCAAACGATATTGGAAGCAATGGAGAGTCTAATAATGAAATGTCTGATTCCATCGCAAACGATATTGGAAGCAATGGAGAGTCTAATAATGAAATGTCTGATTCCATCGCAAACGATATTGGAAGCAATGGAGAGTCTAATAATGAAATGTCTGATTCCATAGCAAATGATATTGGAAGCAATGGAGATATCATTCCCTTTAATACTAATACTGAGTGTAATAATGAAATGTCTGATTCCATAGCAATCGATATTGGAAGCAATGGAGATTCTAATAATGAAATGTCTGATTCCTTTCCAAGTGATAATGAGAGAGACATAGATAACATCCCTTTTGATCCATAATGTAGTATCCTATAAGGAAATATAGGATTACTTGCAAAGTTACAGCAATGAAAATGATATTTTCTTAAAATATTTGAAATCTAGTGAAAATAATGGCAATGACATTCATTTACCTCATAATATAGGATGCAATGATGAATCACTAAGTGATAGTGAAATTCATGAGGATGACATTGCCTTTGATCTGTCTATTGGCTTTAAAGATTAAATGTATGACTCCTTTCCAAGTGATAGTGAAAGAAATGAGAATGATATCACCTTGGATCCGACTATTGGATCCAATGATGAAACGTCTGATTCCTTTCCAAGTGATAGTGAAAACAATAAGGATGACATGCCCTTTGATTCAACTATTGGATCCAACGATGAAATTTTGGATTACTTTTCAAGTGAATATGAACACAATGAGGAAGATATTCTCTTTGATCCTAATACAGGATCCAATGATAGAATGTTGGATTAGTTTCCAAGTGATGGAGAAAGCAATGAGAATTATATCCACTTTAATCCAACTAGTGGATGTAATGATTAAATGTCAGACTACTTTCCAAGTCATAGAGGAAGCAATGAGGATAACATACCTTTTGATTCAACTATTGGATCAAATAATTAAATGTTGGACTCCTCTCCATGTGTTATTGAAAGCAATGAGGAAGACATTTGCTTTGATCATAAAGACGTAATGATGAAAATTTTTGATTCCATTCCAAGTGATGGTGGAAGTAAAGGGGAAGTTGTTCCTTTTGATCCTAATATTTGATCCAATGATGAAATGTTGGATTCATTTCCAAGTGATAGTGAAAGCAAAGTGGAAGACATTCACTTTTATCCTAATATTGGATCTAAAGATGAAATTTGATTCCTTTCCAAGTCATGGGGAAACTAATGAGGATTATATTCACTTTGATTTTAATATTGGATCCAATGATGAAAAATCTGATTCCTTTCCAAGTGACAGTGAAAACAATGAGGAAGACATTCCCATTGATCTGAATACTGGATCCAATGATAAAATGGCAGTGTTTAGTTTGCTTTGAACCAAAAATGTAAAATGTACATTTTTTTTATTTATTTAGTTTTCAGCTCTTTTCTGTTTAAAAAAAAGGAAATTCATATTATAAAAGAAAAGCTTATTTTTCATTCATTGCACACTTTATGCTTCTGATTTTGTCTATGGCTATATCCACATATGCTTGTATGATATAATGTGTACATGTACACACAAAATTTGACTGAGTTTAAAATAATACATTGGAATAATACATTCCCATTTCTCTACGTCTGGACAACACCTATCCTGGGCTGTGCAATAGAATCAAAGTTGATTCCCCACAAAAAACAAAAACAAACATGAATTTTTTAACCCCTAAAAAAAACTTTTTAATCCTGTTATATATTGTACCTATGAACACGAATGGGTATGTCCCAATCCTCATAAATATATTGGACACTATTGTAAGTAGGAATAATATGCTGTCTAAGTAGTCCACCACTAGCAGTGGTTTACCTACTTCACACCGCTGGCAAGTATTGTACTTTGTTGATTTTATAAAGATGACCATTTCATTCTCAACCTTTCTAGGTTAAAATAATTATGAAAATGCATTGCCAATGATTTTTACTATAAAATGCATTTCAAATGATTTTTACTATAAAAATGCATTGCCAATGATTTTTACTATAAAATGCATTGCAAATGATTTTTACTATAAAATGCATTGCATTGATTTTTACATTTGCAATGATTTTTACTATAAAAATGCATTGCCAATGATTTTTTACTATAAAAATGCATTGCCAATGATTTTTACTATAAAAATACATTGCAAATGATTTTTTTTATAAAAATGCATTGCCAATGATTTTTTATTAAAATAAAATGCATTATAAAAATGATTTTTTTACTATAAAAATGCATTGCCAATGATTTTTACTATAAAAATGCATTGCCAATGATTTTTTACTATAAAATACATTGCCAATGATTTTTTATTATAAAAATACATTGCCAATGATTTTTACTATAAAAATACATTGCCAATGATTTTTTACTATAAAAATGCATTGCAAATGATTTTTTTACTATAAAAATACATTGCCAATGATTTTTACTATAAAAATGCATTGCCAATGATTTTTACTATAAAAATGCATTTCAAATGATTTTTACTATAAAAATGCATTGCAAATGATTTTTACTATAAAAATGCATTGCAAATGATTTTTACTATAAAAATTCGTTGCCAAATGATTTTTACTATAAAAATGCATTTCCAATGATTTTTAATATGAAAATGCATTGCCAATGATTTTTACTATAAAGATGCATTGCAAATGATTTTTACTATAAAAATACATTGCAAATGATTTTTACTATAAAAATACATTGCAAATGATTTCTACTATTGTTATATACCGTACCTATGAACACTAATGGGTATGCCCCAATCCTCATAAATACATTGGACACTATTGTAAGTGGTGGTAATATGCAAGTATGGCAAGTATTGCATTTTTTTGTTGTTATAAAGATGACCATTTCATTTCCAACCTCCATTTTGGTTACTCCTCATTCAGTAACCTTTTCTAGGTTACAACAAATCCCTAAAACATTTTTACTCATTTTACTAATTTTTTATTTTCATTTTATTTTTAATTTTAAAGTTTTTAATCCCTAAAAAACTATATAATCATAAGTCTTTAACTTTTTGGAAAATACTCAGTAATAAATAGTAATTTTTTACCATTTTCTTTTTTTTTTTGTAGAAATATTTAGATATATTTTAGATATGTCATTGAATTACAATATACATGACCTCACTCAAGTGTACATACACACACAATATGAATGATACTGAAATGGATATATGTAGTGTGAGCTGATTTACTTGTCTGGCAACAACCCCTTTCTGACAGGAAAATAATATTAACTGGCTCTTTGTAGCTTTGCTTATGACACCTTCTGTAGTTAAACTGAATATATTTTCTAATAAATATGGTATTTAAAAAGGACTATTTTAGACCATCTTTCTGTCAGTGAAGCAACAGGTACCAAACTAGTATATCTTCTTTATGTGATCATGGCTCTCCACAATTTCCTGTCCCTTGTAGCTCTTAATAAACTTTGTCTTTCTGCTATTTCTCCTTAGCCTTCTACCATCCATTTCAAACTCACTAAGTAGTTTATGCATTGTCTTTCTATGTCCTGTGAGTATCAGATTTTCCAAGTCCTCCTTCCTCGTTTTATGTCCCGGAAACCTCAACTATCTTTTCTTATTAGTTTTCTCTTTGTTTCAATTTTCTGCAAAACCTTGTTGTTGCTCACATATTTGGTTGACGGTATCCTCAGCATCCTCTTGTAGAAACATATTTTTGTTGCTTCAAGTCTCCTCTTCATCTTTAAGAAGATTGTCCAGTACTCATTGCCATACAGGAGGACAGATATCATATAGCATTTTAATACTCTTTTCCTTATTTCTAGTAAAATCTTCCTGTTTTTTTCTTAGTACTCTGCTTAGCTTTTGGAATGCTTCTCTGACTATCCCAATAGGCCTTCAGATTTCAGTATCTTCCCAGATATTTAAATTTCCACACTTACCTGACAATCTTGTGTTAATGAATGGCAGAATGGGTGGAGACTTTGTATAAGGAAAAAAACTGCTAAGAGCTACACGAGCTGTGGAGAGCAATGATCGTCTATGTCCTGAAGGGACATGGCATATCAAAGAAGAACACTGCTATTACTGTAGCAGATATTCAAGCAAGTTACATTCCTTAGTGGTACCAGCTCTGACATTCATCTAGAACATGTCATATTCCCTGTGGCAAACCCCATTCCCTTAATGTTCCTTTGATAAAAAGCAAGTTCCACTTAGACCATTTCTTTCCCAGAACTGTTACTTCCCAGACAACTACAATCTCGGTCTCTTTATTATTCCCAGGGTCAATCAATATTTATCCTACTCATCCTCATAATACTCACTCACTCCCCTGTTCAAAAGAATCTCACTCAATAATACTATGTTGAGTGGCCCTTGTAACCCAGTAATTTCAGTGGCTCTTGAGCCTTGTATTGGGTAAACTACCTCAACCAGTAACACACTATCTTGAGTGGCCAAGATAGAGTGATTGGGTGAGCAATATTACTAACCCTCTATCTTCAGTAACCATCTATCTTAGTCGCCCCAAGGGCTTGTATTGAGTGAACAAGCTCAGTAACTCTCTATCTTGAGTGGCCCTTGTGCCTCATATTGGGTGAGCAATCACAGTACCATCTATCTTAGAGTAGCCCTGAGAGCTTGTATTGAGTGAACAATCTCAGTAACAGTCTGTCTTGAGTGGCCCTTGGGCCTTATATTTGATGAGCAATCTCAGTAAACCTCTATCTTGAGTGGCCCTTGAGCCTCATATTGAGTGAGCAATCTCAGTACCATCTATCTTAGAGTGGCCCTTAGGGCTTGTATTGAGTGAACAATCTCAGTAAGAGTCTGTCTTGTGTGGCCCTTGGGCCTCATATTGGGTGAGCAATCTCAGTAACAGTGTCTTGTGTGGCTCTTCGGCCTCATATTGGGTGAGCAATCTCAGTAACTCTCTGTCTTGAGTGCCCTTAGGGCTTTGTATTAGGTGAACTATCAATAAAAAAAATTCACTAAAAAGAAAGAATAAGGGTCAGTTCCTGATGTCTGGGGCATCCTAAAAGGGACACTGCAAAAGGTAGGAAGTGTACATGAAACTATTGAGCAGAGACAGATAAATAATTACATTCAAATATAGTATTAACTCCCAGTATCTATTTTCACTCAGATTTCCATACAAAATTGTTTGTGGAATACATGACAAAGAAATACAGTAATTGGAAAGAGACAAGCAAACAAATTTTGGTCTGTGTTCAAAATTCTATTAACAAGGATTTCTGCAAAGCCACATTGATAAGCAGTTGATGTGAAGAATTTCTCCAAAAAAGGAGAGAGTATTTTTCACTCATTCTTCATAGTGGTGTTCTTATCAGCATTGAATTGAATTCCTTTTATATTGGATTTCAACAATATAATGGCATCACATTCCAGGTTTCCTGACTATCATCATAGCCAACAGCTTCATATGTCTGTAGCACAATCACAAAAATTATAAATAAGTAATATATGATAAAAATATACTTTTAAAGTATGCTATATTTATAGGTAAAAGTGCTCAATATCAGAGATAGAGTGCATCTTATTATAAAATGCAGATTGTGAGTGTGTGTGTATCTTTACGTTTATATATTGGATCAGATTTCCTACATTTTTCAACCGATTTCAACAAAATTTCACAGGACTGCGTAAAATTACCTTGTGGTGGTTCTGACAGTGCCAAAAATTGGAAAAACACAATTGTTTTTGCACAAAATCAATTTGAAAACACAATAAAACACAATTCTGTCACCAGAATGAAAGGGGGACAACTCATATCGAGTTATACTTATTATAAAACCCAGGTTGGTTGTGTATGTGTGTCCATTTATATATGGGATCGGATTTCCTACATTTTTCAACTGATTTCAACAAAACTTCACTTTTTTTTGGCAGGTAGTGTTTCTTATTGTCTTGCACACTTTTTTCTTTATTTTTACATTCAAAATGCTTTAAAAATTCCATTTACAAGACAATTGTTTATAATAAAATTCTATTCAATCGGTAGACTCATAACAATTGAAAACAATGTTTTGTTTCAGTTTGGGTTTGACCAATTCGTAAAAAAAACAACAAAAAAAAAAATAATTAAGACATGCGTGTCTGTCAACCTTAAACAATAATCTTTGTCAATTTTATTTTTCAGTCTTCATGATGGTCGATAATTGATCTATCTCTTGCTGTTACATCCCCGGGCAACGCCGGGCTCTACTGCTAGTGTAAATATAAATATTAACAAATGGTTATTTGTAGTTATTTTTTTAAGCATTTCACCCCAAATAAGGAGGGAGTGCCACTAGGATGCCAAGGGGTTACAGAGGGTAGAGAACAAGAGTAAAGAGGCGTGTTTGGGGAGAGGATAAAGAGGACGTGGAACAAGATCAAGGCATCAGATGATGATTGACATTACACTTGAATATTTGAAAATTATAGTTATCAGGGAATCAAGTAAGAGGAAGGGAGTTTCATTGTCGGGAAGTACAAGAGAAGAAGCTGTTGAAGTAGACGGCTACTTTTAACTGTTTCGACAGTAAAAGGGTGAGACCGAGATGCCTAACTAGTAGCATTTTTAAATTCATGCAGTTGGGGTACCAGTGAAAGTAGCTTTTGCCAGATCAGTTGCCATGAAAATATTTGTAGAAAAGACAGAGGGAAGCCATGGCACATCTGTGAGAAAGTGACTTTAGATGAGATGCCATACAGAGGGTAGAGAACGAGAGTATAGAGGTGTGTTTGGTGAGAGGATAAAGAGAAGGATAGGGAACAAGATCAAAGTATCAGATGACGATTGACTTTACACTTGAATATTTGAAAATTATAGTTATCAGGGATGAAAGTAAGAGGAAGAGAATTCCAGAGATGGGAAGTGTGAGAGAAGAAGCTGTTGGAGTAGAAAAGATTAACTTTCGACAATGAAAGGGTGGGACCAAGATGCCAACCTAGTAGCTCGCTTAAATTCATGCAGTCTGGGAACCAGTGACAGCAACTCATCGAGACACTCGATGTGAAAATACTTATAGAAGAGACAAAGGGAAGCCATGGCACATCTGTGAGAAAGCGATATAAAAATATATTGCTGGTAAACTATTTACCCATAGCTGTGACCCTAACAGGTGCTACCACCCCAGGTCAGGGTGGATCTGGGAACACCAGCAATTAAGAGGTGGTTCCATGCTCCTCGAAACCTCCTGCTCAGAGGCCTTGCTGTTAGATGTAGCTTATCGTCATACCCAGGTCGCGGATCTATTTTATTGTCATACCCAGGACGCGGATGTACTTTATCGTCATACCTAGGACGCGGATGTGGTTTATTGTCATACCTAGGACGTGGATGTAGTTTATCGTCATACCCAGGACATGGATGTAGTTTATCGTCATACCTAAGACAAAATGAAGATGAGGATAACAGTCTGCATAATGTAAATAATGCAAGTAATCATAATACCTCATTTCAGAGACATAGATAGAAAATAGCTACAAATAACCATATTTGGACACAATTATTTCTACTAAATAGCCTGTAGAACAATCTGAAATATAACTATTACCACCTACCCAATAACCATTACGATAATACAATAGACGTTGTTAACCATAATGAACTATTGGCCAGCATATATAAATAGTCAATCCAAAGCACAATACATATGGACTGAAGATTGCATTCGAGCATGAAACAGATTGTTGCTACTTGGGGTGACCTCAATCTATATATAGCATTTACAAATATAATTTTTTTTAATACTTTTAAGAGATATTTAAAATAAAAAAAAAAAAATTTATTTACACTATTTACATTAATCGGACTATTGTCCTCATCTTTGTTGCCATATTTATCACAACGTTTCAGCCGTTGTATGCTCTGGCCTTCTTCAGTGGTTGGAATGTCGAACTGGACCCTTTATTTCACTCACTGGGGTAGACTGTTCTAGTTCCACATGCCACAAAAATCTCCTGAGCCAACCAAGCACAGAAAGGACAACATGGAAACCAGTAAGAAGGAGCACCAGAGAAAAGCAATAATAACAGTGAAAATTGCAATATGAACTCTAAAACAAAATATGCAATGATAACAGCAAAAATTGCAATATGAGCACTGGTAAAAACGATTGCTGAAGACATTAGGTTTATAAGTCCCAGAAATTCATATGCAGATGTCCTTATGGACAGATGGCACAGTGGATAAAGGCATTGGTTAGCATGAAAGTCATCGAACACAAATATATTTGCAAACGGGTGTAGGGAGATGGCCTTGTCTATATTATCAGAAATAACATCTAGCACACAACAGTCATGAGAGGAAGGGGAATGGTAGAAAAAGAAGCGAAAGCTGACTGAGTTTAGTATTTGAAAGATGGAGAATGGTCAGGAGATTCACGAGAGAGTTCTGTAGCCAACAGGAGATGTTCACAGATATAAACCCACAGGCCATGCATGTGGACATTAGAGTCCTTCCTAAAGAGAAGAAGATAGCCAGGAATCGAGATTTCAGAGTAAAGAATTGCAATGTTAGGATTAGTTTCACAGAGAGTTAGGATGTCTGAAGAGTAACAATTCCACACTGCAGAAATTGGAATACCAGGAATGTTGGAGAAAGAAAGGCTGAGGGGTTTAGTTGATTTTTGTTGGGCTGGTTTATTTTGTTAGTTGCTTGTCACCGGGACAGGCTCAAATAACACATCATGGTGACAAGCAACCAAAAAGAGAAGAATGATAGATTGTGGGATTGAGAAGTTCAGGGTTTGGATGCCAGTAATGTCAGTGACAGTGTGATTAAGCCAACTGGAACCACCGTACACAACCATATTTGAAAATGGGTGTATGAAGATGGCCCTGTCTATATTATCAGAAATACTATCTACCACACGACAGTCATTAGAGGAAAAGGAATAGTAGAGAAGGAAGAGATAGCTGACTGAGTTTAGTAGAGAGAGAAGGAGACACATGTAAGAATAATCTAGTGATTCAAGAGAGAGTCCTCTAGCAGGCCATACATGCTGGACATCAGAGTTTTTTCTAAAGAGAGGAAGATAACAAGGAATCAAGTTTTAATTTTGCACATGCAGATTGTTTTTGATTTTGGCAACTGCACAGTATAGCATGGTCAGTCGGGGACCATCTGTGAGAAAAAGACCACCATGATGTAATTCACTATACCAGAAATTTGGAAACAGCATCCTGTACTGCTTGGCATTCACGCCAGAAGCTCCAATACAAATATTTCAAAGTGTTTGGGTGTCAATTTGAGAACAGTGCAGAGGATTCAGATAGAGTTGGATTATGAAGGTGTTTATAGTGATTACTAGTGATGGAGACGTTATGCCTCTATTCATCTTCCCACAGGGCCTCAAGACGCAACAAGGAGATTTACATCAAGTGTCTTGAGGAGGTCATGCTGGCCTGGGCCAAGAGGGTAGCTGCTGAAAGACCCTATGTCTGGCAACAGGACTCTGCACGATGCCACACAAGCAGGAGAACACAGTCATGGCTGTCAAACAATTTCTGCAACTACATCACCCCTTACATCTGACCAACTAACACCCAAAATTCAGCTTATTATGTGTGGGGCACCAATAAAACTTTTTAAAACCAAAGATAAACTTAATACGAGGAATATGGCAGCATTCGCCAACTTAAGCAAGGAGACCATCCAGATGAGTTGCAGGAGATTCAGAAATCATCTGGTTGAAGCCAATGGAGATTTTATTGAATAAATTTACTCTTTAGTATTTCAAGATATTTTTGTGTAATTCTGGTAAATCTATCTGTTAAAAAGAGATGTCAGTGTTATTTACATTTTTGCGTAATTCTGGTAAATCTATCTGTTAAAAAGAGATGTCAGTGTTATTTACATTTTTGCGTAATTTAGATGGCAGTTTATCCATCACAAACTGTACCGTGAGAGAGATACATACAAAGAAAGTGATATCTGAAATCAACACTGCATGGTGCTTGGCAGAGTCACACATTAAGTGATAATCAGAGCAATTGATAAATGCTTAAATCTTGAAACTGCCAGGTTCTATGTTATGTTGTTCTACAGTTTATATTTATTTCTGTGTCTTAACAAATGTTTTCTTAATATCTGAATTTTTTATATACAATATATTTATATATATATATATATATATATATATATATATATATATATATATATAGATAGAGAGAGAGAGAGAGAGAGAGAGTTTATGCAAAACTAGGTAATCCATATGGGTAGACCCAAAGAGGATGATATCCGGAGAGCTCAATGTAAATTCAGAGCAAATAAGTTTGAATAAAAACAGACCACTTTAAGGTTCCATGTAATAAGTTATTTCACCACAATCCTTTTAAAGGGCTCTGGATCATCAGACTTTACTTCCAAAGGTTGAAATGAAAAATGAAAATGATTTCAGTAAAGTCTGATGATCCAGAGCCCTTAATTCCCTCTCCAAGTTATCCATCGCCTTAACCAGGTATTGAACTCAGACTCTCTGGGTCCTGTCACTGGATCTAACTAATGCCTTTATCCACTGTGCCATGTGTCCTTGAGTGTGAGTTCAATACCTGGATAAGGCGGTAGAGAACTTGGAGAGAGAATTATGCAGGAGATAACTGATAACTGACATCCATTAGACATCGCATGTGGAACTAGAATAGTCTACCCCAGTGAGCAAAATAAAGGGTTCAGTTCGACATTCCAACCACCTAAAGAAGGCCGGAGCATACAATGGCTGAAACGTTTAATAAATATGGCGACAAAGCTGAGGGCAATATTCCAAATAATGTAAATAGTGCACATCTTTAGCAAATTGAAAAATAAAGCTTTTGAAATATTTTCACTTTTGAAACTTATTGTGCATATAATAAAAACGAATTCTCACTTTGGAGGTGAACTTTATCAAGAACTAAAACAAATTCATGCTTTTAACATTACTTTTGAACAAAAGTTCATCAATTTATAACACAGGAACATAGGGTTCTAAAAGTCAAACAGGATGCAATGGATAAATTGTCGTCTAAATTATGCAAAAATGAAAATAACACTGATATCGCATTTTAACAGATATATAGGTTGCGATGGATAAATTGTCGTCTAGATGCCGCAAAAATGAAAATAACACTGACATCACATTTTAACAGATCTATTTACCAAAATTACATAAAAATATCTTGAAATACTAAAGACTAAATTTATTCAATAAAAATCGCCATTGGCTTCTTCAATCACAGCCTCCAGATGACTTTGGAATTTTCTCCAACTCTTCCGGATGGTCTGCTTGTTTAAGTTGGTGAATGCTGCAATAATCCTTGCTTTCAGTTCATGTTTGGTGTTACAAGGAGTTTTGTTGGTCTTTATACCTGAGCCATGGCCCTCCAACAGTCCTTTGTCCACTGTCAAGCTGGCTATACATGAGGACCTTAGGCATTGTTGTCACTCATTCTTGAAACACGACCAGCTGAGCAAAATTGTGAATTGCATCAGGAAAGTCTGAATTCCAACAATGATGTTGCATTTTGCGAGATCAGCATTAGACACCCTATTGTCAAAAGTATAGTCACAGACCATGCAGATACAACTTTTGTAGAAGACAACCTGCTGACTGATATGGTACATCATACATACACACACATACATACATATATACATACATACATACAATACAAATATAAAAGCAAACATTGAAGTCAACACTCAGAAGCGACAGGCTATTTCATGCTGGATGCAATCATCAGGCCACAAATGCATTCACAGCCTGACGATTGCATCCAGCATGCAACAGCCTGTCGCCTCTGAGTGTTGACTTCAATGTTCACTTTTATATTTATATTTACATACACTATCTCTGATATTGAGCACTTTATCCCATAAATATAGCATACCTTAAAACTATATTTCTTCATATATAATACAAATATGAAGTTTGTCACTTTGCTGAATAATCTTATATTCAGTACCTTGACTTCAGAATTTTCTAGAAAAAACTTTTCATAATCGTTTATCCCACTCATCAGGTTACAGGAGTACAGCAGAAATACCTCCCACATGATGGTAAGACACTAACTAAATGAAGACACCATTGCCACTAATGTCTTACTATTATGTGGGGGGGGATTTCTGATGCACCACATTCTTAGGAATGACTTCTTAAAAAATAAATTTTTAAACAACTTCTCAGTAAATTTTTCCAGTTTTGTAGAATATTAGTTAGCTTGCAAGTGGTCTGACACACAAGTAGACTAGTATAGTCAAGCTGAATGTAGCCCTGAGTCATTTAATGGAGAGATATATGGGTGAATAGAAATGCAAATGTGTTGGGCAGGTCCATTCTAGCAAAGTGGACTAACCCACCTTCTGCATTAGATACTCTCCTATAAATGAGGTAGGATTTAGCTGGCTTGCCTTTACAAGATGGCAGCTAATACTTACCTGCCCCAGGGCTCGGTCCCTGTGCTGGTGGTATCATGGCTATGACTAGCTTGGACCAGCTCTGGCCTGGACCAGCTATGACAAGCCAAGACTAGCTTAGACCAGCTATGGCCAGCTTAGACCAGATATGACTAGCTTGGACCAGCTCTGACCAGTTTCGGCAAACTATGACCAGCGGCCTGAGTTAAAACACTCAGGTCCCCACATTAAAAACTGACCTTGTGTCACAATCTGACTCAGTGGGGGTCAAATAAATACCGATTAACTTGGACCGGCTCTGACCAGCTTGGACCAGCTATGGCTAGCTTAGACCAGCTCTGACCAGCTAAGACCATCTTGGACCAGCAGCCTGAGTGAAAACACTCAGATCCCACATTAAAAACCGACCTTGTGTCACAACCTGACTTACTGGGGGGAAGGGGTCAAGTAAATATCTACAAGAAGGCAGCCATGTTAGCAGGTAAGTCATACTTCTACAAGTTTATCCTCCAATTTCTTCTCCAAAAATAATTGATGTTTTTTTATTCTTATTTTTCTTGTCATCTAACTTTATTTTTTAATTTTTTTTTATTGGCAATAGGGAGTACTTTAATTTCTTTTCTAGGGGCACTCTCTCTTATATTTGTACATATTTGTAGTTTCACCCTCTCTTATCATATGACACAAGCAATGTTGAACTCCCACACAGAACATTTTTTTCATGTCGTGTCTCAGCCATATCAAAATAATTCAGATTAATTTTGGAACAGTCGTGAAATAATTTTGCACAGAACTTTTAGCCTTGACCTTGTTGTCCACCTCCTTAAGCATTGATTGGTACAAGTCCAAGGTAGACCTTCTAATGTTTGTCCCAATCGCTTGTAAACAGATCAATTAATTTGATATCTCTCCACTTTTTTTTTTTTTACCTGAGCTTTTTCAGTTTATATTGACGAGGCAGGGAGTGTTTTCTAGAATGATTTTGTTTATAACAATCTGGAGTTCATTAATGAAATGTTCAAAATTTCAACAAGGTTCAGCAAGTAAAAATATTTATCTCTCCATATATTATTGCATGGATTGGCCAACTGCATATTATAGTCACACACATATATATATAAGATAATAAATCTGTTGGTATATAATCCAAGTGGATCCTAGTAATATAAAATATTAAATGCTGATCCACAAAAAGAGCTCAACATATTTATTATTACAGGGCAAATATTTAATACACAATAAAATCCAAAATCTTATATATAAAGTATAGTATGTATGTGTGTGTCCAAGCCAGTCTTCAGCTCCCATTGGTCCGATTTCAATGATTTGCACAGGACTTTCTTTTCCTCACTGCAGCCTTGGCTCTTTTGATTTCAATTTGGTTCTCTGTTGGTCTCATTTCAATGATTCATAGCTCATTTAAAAACCCTAGAAAAGTCAGGTGCAGAGAATGATTTTCGTTGAGCTCAGATTCAGGGTTGCCAGGTTATGCAAGGTTAAAAATATATATTAATATATTATACTAGCCATTATCATTACTTTCATGGTTCAAGGGAAGTAACTCTTATTTTCTTTTTGTATCCAAAATTGCAATGCACATTTTATTATAAACTAGTTTAAAAGCCACACTATCAGGCAGCATTTTGTTCTTTTAGCTCCTGTGGAAGACTCTTGGTTTGGCCATCAACACAATAGCCAGGGAGGAGAAGATGCAATAGGTATCAATAAACTACAGAACTTAAAACAGATTGCTTCAATTAAGTATTGATTTAATATTTCACCTTACCTTTTTGAAAAGTTCAATTTTAAATCTTCTGCTGCCACTTAATTTAAAGACAATTTGATGTGTGTAGGTCCCTTTATGAAAATACAAAATTTTTACTTTTATTTCATAGGTGACAGAACTGGGGACAATTCATAAGATAAAATTAATATAGTGTAAAGATGGGAAAACAGAAATTACAATTAGTTATACATTCAATGTTTGAAGAGTCAGAGAAATATAATAGCTAATTAAGCAAAACATATATTATTGTTATGCTACCTATTCTATGGTAATGGACTCTCCCATAGACAATAAATAGCAGTAGCAGTCACCAGTTTGGCTCAGTGGTGTTGAGCAAGTCAGACGATATTGGACATTGAAGTACCATCCATCACAACTAGATTGCTGCGTCATTAACTCTTATTTTTCCAAGTTCCTAACGTTTTGTACTTTCGAACCTAATTTAGGACGACTTATTAAAATACAAGCCTTGTTAACAAATTAAACTATTTCCACAACAATTATGGAATCTATATGAATAAATGCGAAACTGAAGCTCAATTCACCTGCAAATTTTGAGATTAAAAAGCCCCAGCTCTACTTTATAGTAGGTATTTACTTGACCCCCCAACAAAGTCGGGTTGTGACAGACAGTCAATTTAATGTGGGGAACCCAAGCACATACACTTGGGTTAAAGATTCCCAGAGCCCCCACAACTGTCAGTTGCAAAGGCCTCAGTGCGAGCACTGATCCTTCTCTCTGATGCAATGAGAAGGTGAAGGCTTGGGCATCTGCTCCCCGGGTCAAGGTACCTCACAGTGTGATATTCTTCAGTTGCACCTCTGTCCTCTGACAGAACCGCAACTGAGTCACACTCTATCCGAAGACAGAGATACAACTGAGAGATGATAAATAAATGTGTGAACCCTACTTATAGTATTTTGGTATTTACTCAAGCCCCAGAGTCGCGTCATGACACAAGGTTGATTTAATGTGGGGAGCCCGAGAATATACACCCGGGTTAGGAACAAAAATTCCCAGAGCCCCCACAACCATCAGTTGCGCAGGCCTTGATGCGAGCACCAATCCATCTTTCTAGTTCAAAGAAGGCACATGGCCTCAAGCAGCTTTACTCCAGGGTTGGGCACCTCTCAGTATAATTTTCCTCAGTTGTGACTGTCCTTCAATGGAGCCGCCTCTGAGCACCCACTGCCCAAAGACAGAGACACAAATGAGAGATGATAAAGAAACATGTTACAAATTACTTTACTGAAATTTGGTATTTACTCGACCATCCCCAGGAAGCTGGTCTACAGTCACTCTCTCACAGACGTGTCGTTGCCTCTCTCTGTCTTTTCTACAAATACTTTCATGGTAATTGCTCCGATGAGCTGCTTTCACTGGTTCCCAGACTCCATGAATTCAAGCGCCCTACGAGGCTGGCATCTCGCTCCCACCCTTACACTGTAGAAACTTTTAAATGTAGCCGTCTCTTCTACTCCAATAGCTTCATACATTGAACCTCTCGCCTGTGGAACAGCCTTCCCAATTACTGTTTCCCTGAGAGCTATAATCTCCAACTATTCAAATGTGATGTCAATCGACATCTCCAGTTACCTTGATCTACCTACTATCCTTCTCCTTTCTTCTATCACTCCTATCTGCTCTCGCTCCAAATCTTCTGCAACCCCCTGCATCCTAGTGGCTTCAAAACCTTGCTCGGGGTGTAATATTAAAAAATAAATATATATATATATATATATATATATATATATATATATATATATATATATAAAGGAAATATCAAAATCAACCAGCTTCTTAAAACCCAAAATAATCTTTATCAGATGTTGATTGCATCTGACAGTGATTGTCAACCATTTTGTCAGTCATTTAAGGCCTATAGGTCCTCTCTGTTGCAGTTTTTTGTGTATATATGTAACTAGGGGATTTAGCTCAAATGACTTGACTCACTTTATAGTCCACCAATAGAAGGTTAACCAATCAGAAGACGTAGAACATTCAATCCGTTGTGTATAAAGGCGGCCATTTTGTTTACTCTACCCGAATGTCCAGTCCAGCTTGTCAGGCGAAGAGAAACAGAAGGACGAACTATGCTCTGTTACCTTTTACCAAAATATCCACTGCTAACCTGAACAACGCTTTCCTACTGTCTCCGAAATATTCACTGCTAACCTCTGGATTCTATACTCAAAGACGACCGTCATCATGAACAACACTCTCTTCAACATAGATTATGCCAATGAAAGAATCAATAGTACCATGATATTTCCAAACAAATTCAGGATGCCTAGAATCATAAAAACTCTAAGGTAATGTATGGCCTTATAAGAAAGGCCTGTGGGCCTCAGTCAGCATCTGAAACTCCCCTAAAAACTAAGGGCAGAACTAATCTCCTTCCCAAAATGTATTATAGCATATATATATATATATATATATATATATATATATATTATAAATTAATTGATTTAATATATGGTTTTTTACGCTACACAGTTCTAACCATGTTTCAAAAATGGAAGCTAAAAGCTACGAAATTATATATATATATATATATATATATATATATATATATATATAATATGTGTGTGTGTTGTTGCATTAATTTACCCATGCACAGATGGACGCTCCCAGTTACAAATAAGAGCAAGTACTTCTTTTTGGAGAGTGTAGTTTCCAGCAGTCAGCTCTGACAGTCTGACTGAACATTCTTGCTCGTTTGTATATGTGTATATGTTTTGTATTATGGCTTTTGTTAATATATTTGTTTAACTCAATTCCTCTCTTTGTGTCTTTATTTCTGGCCCCAACAATCACGCACAAAAAATATATAAACAATACCAAAACTTTACGGCCCCCTAAGACCTACAAAACTACTTTCCCTATGCACCCTATCATTTCTGGAATAGACAACGCCCACACAAAATAGCTAGAGTCATAGCAATAATAGTAACCCCTCTCCTCGGAATAACAAGTCCATTACATATTAAAAAATTCAACCTTGTTGAAAAACTAATGGAAATAAATATGACAGACAAACTCATGGCCAGTTTAGATATAAAATCACTTTACACTAATATTCCGGTTGAAAAATGCTTAAATCTTTTAAAAAACATCTAAGACAATCAAAGATAAATGTTTCCCTACCGATAGGTAAAAATAATAAAAATCTGCCATCTCATCACCAATTAATGGTATTTCACATTCAATAACAATTTTTACAAACAAAAATTTGTATTACCAATAGAATTGCCTTTCAGTGGAGTGATGGCATGTATTTTCTTGTAATTTCTCGAGTTTGATTCTTTCCTAAACAATCAAATTACATCCAATACATTGATTATGCTCGATTAATATATTCCGTAGTGTGTGTGTGAGTGCATATATATATATATATATATATATAAAGGTTAAGGGTCAGAGTTGAATCAGACCAAGAAACAGTAGTATTCATCTCATCTTGCGACCTCAGCCGAGATTGAACTCACCAATACTTTGATTGGTGTAGTTCATAATCTTGTCAAATAGCTGAATTCTTGATGCTTCGCTAGGGCTATCAAGGATGTTTTTATCGTGACACCAACACTAAGTGGATTGCCAACCAAGTTTCAGAGTGATTCCATTCACCCTCCTCTAAGTGCAGGTTTGAATTCAGAGTTTTCCTTCTCCTAGACCAGTTGCCATCCAAGGCTATAGAACCCAGTCTGTCCTGCTATTTATCCATAGCTGGAGGGAGAAAAAAGAGGATTCACACCTTTCCCAAGGGTGTTAGCACGTAAGTGAATGTAATGGATTCGACTGGAATTCGAACTCGGCTTTCCAATTCCTCAATCCAAGCCGCTATCCATTACTCCACCGTGCCTCCTCAAATTAAACATAATTGGTATTAAAAAGTGCTCAATACATGTGTGAGAAAATGAAGTAAAAGTAAAAATAAAATGTAGAGATTTTAACTTTAAAAATCAGGAGGTCAGTTGAATCCACTACCTTGGTTTCAACCTTAAGGTATCCCCAGGCAATTTTTATCAACTGATATATATGATAAGGAGTCTGGGTTGGTGATAAGGAGACGACCTGGAGTAGGAGTTTATTTATGGCCAAAGCCTTTAATTGTAAATAAATGAATTAGGATCCTGCTAGTGGATTATATTATTAAGAGACTGTCCAGCACTTGCGACACCTATGAGGAGACTGTCCAGCACTTGCGACACCTATGAGGAGACTGCCCAGCACTTGCGACACCTATGAGGAGACTGCCCAGCACTTGCGACACCTATGAGGAGACTGCCCAGCACTTGCGACACCTATGAGGAGACTGCCCAGCACTTGCGACACCTATGAGGAGACTGCCCAGCACTTGCGACACCTATGAGGAGACTGCCCAGCATTTTATTGGACAACTGATATCACATATCATTTTATTCTGCAGTTATGCCCAACCAGGCTAGCCTCATTAACCATTACACCCTGCCAAGACAACTATTTAGTTAGGCTGCTTAATTTTATATGTTAACCTTTGTTGTGTTATTTAATATCAAATTTTAGATAGAGAACACAGCGAGGATTGAACTCGTACTACTTAGTTGTAATGGTCAACCAGATTGGTCTTGCTAACCATTACCTCATACCAATTGTTGGTTGATAGATTTTACAACATGTCAACCTTTGTTACATTATTTAATTTCAAATTTTGTATGGGGAACACAATGAGGATTGAACTCTATTTAGTAGTATTGGTCAACCAGAATAGTCTCATTAACCATTACCCCATAACAAGATACCTCAAACCATTTAAAACTCAAAGTGCTGTTTCAATGAATTAATCTTATAAACCAAATCTCCTCCTCCACTGATAAAAGAGTTCCTGCTAGAATTTCTTCCCACATGAATTTTTCATGGCTTCTCTCAGTTGATAAGAATAAATCCAGTTATATTCGCCTACTCTTATTCTCTCAAAGGAACGTAACTCTGTTTGTCTGTAGAAAAGTTATATGCAAAACACAGATTTGCATGATCACAATTATGTTTTTTCCAGATATTTAATTATCTACAGGAGAGAAATTTTAACATTGTATTAAAACAAACAGAAACAAAAAGGACACTTATACACTTGTCAATGATGAAATGGTGTTACAAAATGTGCCGAAAAGAAAGTCAAAAAGTTGTGATATTCCAAACTTCTAAGTGTTGCAAAAAAAAAAAAAAAATGATTAAAAATTTATTTATGTTGGTTCCAGTCTATAGAAATGACTTCAAAAACATCCCCTGCCTCCCCAAATTTATAGATAAATTATACAGATGCATGCTGGGATATCTTATTAGCTAATAAGATAGGCCACCTTAGTTCTGTTCTTTCTTGAGGTCAGAACACTGTGATTACTTGTCTGTAGCAATGGGACGATACCAATATTTTTGCCAATTCTGATACAATTCCCAGATTCCTACAATAATTAAAATTTATTTTCAGGCCCTACAGTTGGTTTCAAAAATTTAATGAATAAAGTACATTTATTAATAAAACATTTAGTAGAAAAAGGAATACAAAAGCTTATGAAATAAAGTTAGATATACTTATTTAAAAAATTGGATAATAGTTTAAACAATAACAACAATTTCTTTAAGTAAATCACTTAAGTACCTAGTTATTCATATTTAAGTCCTAAAATTCTTAAATCATAATGTAAGAACATTATATCTCCTGTTTTGCGTTTCAGCCGATTTCTTTTTGGTAAGTAAATGTTACCTCCAATACTAAATAACCGTTCACTTTCAACAAAAAAAGGAAGGTGCTGATAGATATTTTCTGGCTAAAGGCGCCATGATGGGGAAATTCATTTTTATTTGAATTCCACCACTGAAAAACATTATCATCACTTTTTATAAATGCAATATATTTTGCCATTTCAAGTTTTAATAAATATATTTCTTTGCTTGTTTCACTGACTGCTTTATCTTGTATTCTTGTTCACATTAGCTCCCCTTTTCTTTCATCACTTTTCTTCTTTTTTGAGGCACTTTGTAAAACCAAAATTCAAGTCACTATCATTATCGGTTTTCTCTTCAGACAAGTCATTCTCTTATGGAATTAACACATTAATTCCATCTTATTTTACGCGCGAGTTTCTCCTGCCTTCCTTTCACACTCATGCGTGTGTGCACGCGTTTGCCCCCTTCCTTTCTCTTTCAGCCAGACATAGCAGTAAGCCATTTTCTGTTGCTGATTGCAAACGACCAGCTGCTCCTGATGTTTATGCAAATTAGATTTTGAATCTTTTCCCGCTGCGTTTAAACAAATTAGGCTCAAACGGCCAGCGTTTGCAAGCCAGTTGTTTCGGTCCTCAACCTGAGTAGATTTGCAACTCATTTATTCCGTGCCCTTAACCCATATGCGAGCCGGAATATCTTATTTCAACAATGGCGACCTCATACTGTACCAAGACTTCTTCTCGTCTTGAAGCTGCCTGCAGGTCAGACCTTCTCCGTTTTTGACCAAAAGACATTCGAGACACACGACACAGTCGTGAACAAAACTTTGTATTCAACAAGTGGCTTATTTTTATCCCTCATCGGTCAAACTTTAAATACAGACAGGGATATCTTACTGATGAACAGATATTCTTTGTCCCTTCTGGACTCGCCATAATTAACTTCTCATAGACGATGCAACCAACCGCAAATAACTCTTCGTCCTTTTGGCTAGACGTCCACAGCTTTCCGTTAAAATTTTCAACAGTTAATTCAAGACCTGACCGAACTCTGAGACCCTACTTTGAACCCGAACATAAAAAAGAAAAAAAGAAAAAACACAAAATCACATACTCTCAACGATAAAAAAATCCACGGTGAGTACTCCTTTCTATCTGTGCACACATACACCTCATGTTTAACGAGTTCCCTTTTCCAGAACCTTATAAAACCCTTTTCCCGCCTTGTTCATCCTGCATTTCTATTTAAGTGCAGAACTTTTCCTTGATCTCGTACCACGAGATAATCTACTTGTTTCCATCTAATAAAAGTTACACATGTTTTACAAACAGACGTCTTTGTCATTTTATTCCGGCTATCTCTTTGATGTTTATTAATTTATGCACTCGTTGATTGACCCCTTTCCTCTCACTGTTCATTCACGCATTATTATTTTTTTTTTATACATTGCTTGTGGACTTGGTAGTTTAGTGTAGTGTCTGGTACAAGGCCACTTCGTAATAAACCAGTACTGCACGCTGCCGGGTCCGCAAGACTCTATGCCTTGTGATACTTAAGGTGAGGTGTCCGTTTTTCCTTTGGTTTTCGAATGGATATCTTGAGTAAACCATTCTGCAATTGCCTTGTCATTAGACAGGTCACTGTAGCTATTTTCAAGCAAAAAAGTCTTGAACCTGGGACCAAGATATTTTGCTAGGTTTTTGTCTTCAACATAGATGCTAAATCTCGCATTAAAAGAAGCTTTCCATGCTGAAAGGGTTGAACCTAACACATCATACATCCCTTTTCTTCTCCCTGTAGAAAGAAGAGGACAACCAAAGAGACGGGACCAATGAAAGTAGTTCACTGGATGAAAACCCAGTGAATGTAAAACACTATAAATACGAGCCAAACAGCACTCTTTTCCATACTGAGCGACGAAGCAGTCCACACATTACATGGCGCTGTGAACAGGATTAACCAGCAGGCAAATTTCATTTTCGAAGCAAGAGATTTAAAACTTTATCGAGTAACATATTACAAATGACTTCAGGACAAGAAACTGTAGATGCCAAATACTTACAGCTCGTTCAGCAGTTAATAGAGCTGCAGAAGGAAAATAATGAACTTCGCCAAGGAATGGTTCAAGTAAGATTGGCTTCTAAAGCCACCAGAAAGACCTGTTATAGAACAGGGTTTGACTGATAGCGAGTGGATGTTGTTTGTTGACTCGTGGAATCGATACAAGGTTATGTGTAAAATAACAGACCTGGCCGAAATTCGGAATGAGCTTAGAAGCACTTGCTCTACCGATGTGAACAGGACACGTCAAGCAGTCCCTTCTCTTCTCCCCCTTTAAAAAAAAGTGATAAATGACTTTAATGTGTGGTATAATATAAGCGGCAGTTGTTTCTTTATTACTTAATAAATTGGTACAATCAATCGTTTAAGAAGAAATATACCTTCGATACTAAATGAATAAATTGTTTTCTATGACTATTGAAAAGGAGAAATGACATACAATATAATCTATTATTACCATTAATAGGAGAGTGACTCTCCTCTGCAGAGAGCGTCTATATGTTTTAATATTGAAAACAAAGTTTGAACAAAGTAATTTTTTTTTTTTTTTGCTATCCTCTGCCAGTCACAATGATGGAGAAAGCATTACCTCGGATCATCGCCAGTGAGACACACTGCAAGAGAAACTCTGTTTTGCGAGACTCATCCCTTAATCAAGACATAATTGCACCAATCCCCTGAAGGAACACCATTGAATGAGGGCCAATAACCCCAGATTTAATTGTTTAAGTATTTTCAGTAATTTCTGTATAAAATCTTCCATTGGTGGAATTCTAAACAATATGGTTTTGCATGATCACTATGAGAGAAGAGCATTTTTTGTTTAAATACTCTCGACATCATATAATACTGGCCATTCCATCTTGTCTGAACATCCTGAATAAATTTATGATCAGGTAAGCACCCAACTATTTGACCATTAATGATGCCATCTTTGTGCAAAGGTATGTGAAGGATATGCTTTCTATTTGTAAACAAATAGTTGGGTGCTTCAATCAACCAGAAAAAAATAATTTACCTGATCATAAATTTATTCAACCACATTATCTCTTATGACAACATAAATTTTACTATGACAAATATTAAATTGATGTACTGTCTCTGTGATACATTCACTTATATTTATTGCAGTATGTGATACTTCAAATGGAGTAATTCTTAGAACTGCACTTTTATGTGCAGTGACCTAATGAGATGTTAGACTTAAAAAAGGTTAAATTTACTTAACTGGGGGTCCAGCCATCACTAGTCATAGATAAATAAATAGCAGTGTTGATTTCCTCCTGTATCTTATCTCTAACCTTCTTATATATAACTTGCCCAATATTTTCTTTTATATACTTTTGAGGCAGGGGGATTTGATAATTCAGACTTATGTGGTTCAACAGTCTTTTAAAACCAAGGTCTTCTAAAACAGAAAAAAGTTGCAGGTCAAATGTAATCATTTCTCCAATGCATTTATGAATATTTTGGAGCATTGCTGTCATATATATACCAAGTTTCACTTTGATCAATAATTTCATGTAAAGTTTGTTGTTTAAAAGACCCGCTGACAAAGTTTTTTAGTTTAATTATAGTTGAACAGTCAATAAGGTAGTGTTCTTTTCATCTCTTCTTTCATTTCCTCTTTTTTTTCCTTTTGGATTTCTGTACCATGCTTTGTATTTACGTGTTTCAACATATTTGTTGTGGTGAGGAAGGCAGCATTTGCCCCCCCTAGCTATTTTCATATCACGAAGCTGACATATTGCTTTACTTTGGTTATCATCAGAAATCTTAAAAAAGTTTCCAAACTACACTTTTCTACCTGGCATTGGATACACCTGCCATAATTGGGGTCTGAAAATAATAAACAGCAGTTAAAAATTTAAATTTTTAACTGTTAGGTAAAAAGTGTTTCTAGTTTTCTAATATGTATAATTTTTTAAGGTTTAATTAATGGTTTTCTATTAACCATAAAATAAAAAAGGATCTTTTTTTGTGTCCACCTTATATATTTTAAGTTTTAACAAGCAAAGGTACCCTCTAAATATTATGCAATCTCCTTAAAATTTTATGTGGCATTTTTTAAAGAATGGAACAAATTTAGGCATGACAATTCAATTTCAGCAATCACTTCAAAAATAAGAGACACTCTAATATTATATAATATTGCAACAATAATACTAAGCACAAAGGCATCATCCTATGTATTGTGGTTTAACTCATGCATATATTTTGGTAAAACGTACAAGGAGTACCTAATCCTGCAGAACAGTGAATAAAAAAATAAAGTGCAAATTTTACATTTCCTTACAGACGTTTAATAAGAATTAAATATGAATTATCACAGCAACTTAATAAAATAAGGGGTCTTCAATCTTATCTAAAAAAATTACTGTCTAAAATAAATTTCTCACAACTAAAAAATTTAATAATTTTTTAAAAGAATCAAAAAGAGTTTTATTTTTGTTAAAAGAAAGAATAAAAGTGAAACACAGTGAAAACATATCCCTTGATTTTTTTAAGAGATATAAGCAATTTTAACAAACTTTACAATCAATTTTAAAAAGTATTAGGAAATTGGAAACTAAATAACACTGATATCTAACTTGATCATTTTATAAGGTATGAGATTTTCGACTGTTACAAAATATTAAAATAAAAATAAGATTAAAAACAATTAAAATCTTCATAAGGATGAGAACAACTGTAAATGTGTAGGTTTTGCAGGGGATCAATTTTTTTTTTTTTTTTTTCAGTTATTTATTAGGAGATGAGATTTTACTAGTTTTATTTTTAAAATATTAAAACAAATTATGTTAAAAGTGGAAAAACGATACCTTAATCATATTGGAGAAAAATGGGAAAAAAAATACTCATTTTTAATATTTTTTATATACTTATAACAAAATAAAACTTGCATCTTGTTTGGCTCTGAGGAAGAATACATGCGAAAAAAAGATCAAAATATTTCAAATGCCATAATAATTTAACAATTTTAATAGTTCAATTATACCAAAAAAAAAAAAAAAAAAATTAGTAAAATAAAATTAAATACTATTTTTGATGGAAATTAAATTTTAGGTTTTTGTTATGAAGTGATTTCACAGTAGAGGCTTGTATTTATACTAAGTCGGTCCTAAAATAGCTCCGACGTACAAAATGTTAGGAACTTGATATAATAGGTATAACGCAGAATAAATCTAGTTGCAGTCGCTGATACTTTAGTATCCGACTAACGGTCGTCCGGCATCAACTGACTGACCAACTCACTGAGCGACTCGTTACTCTTACTACTCCTACTTATTATAGGCGGGAGAGTCTATTAACTATAGAATAGGTGTGTTCCACTATAACAGTTTTTTAATACAAACTTTTGTGTGAAAAGCTTCTTTTCTTTTTTTTCAGGAAACCTCAAATAAAAGTTTGTTTATTTTTTTTAAGTAAATAAAAAGATGAAAATCCGTTTTGAAAGCTATAAAATTTTAAGGAACTCATGATTTCATAGAAACAAATTAAAATAAATAAATTTATAAACAAATAAGTATTTATTCTTTTTATTGATGATTATGAAAATTAAAAGTCTGTATGATAGAGAAACTTTATTTAATAATTTATAAATAAATAATTTATTTTCAATTTAAGTTTCATAAAAAAATGTTTACTTTTTTAAGTTTCAGTTATTGAAAAGAAGATTTATTTTTGTTTACATAGTATGCTACATAAACAAAAATAAATCTTTTCAATAACCGAGACTTAAAAATTATTTTTTGGATTAAAACTATTATAAAAAACAATTACGTGAAAATATTTTCAGTGAAATTTTTTTTATAAGACTTACATTGAAAAGTGTACAAGAAATTGTTGCAATTTAAATGCAAGGACAATTTGTAACACAAGGTTAATTTTTTATGAGAAATCGTATGTGACATTGGCAATATTCCATACACTTAAATGTCTGGAATTCCCGCCAAAGAAAATGTAAATGCCTAACACTGGATAGTGGTAGGCATTTCCTTTGAATTAAATGCTGACTGAAACTCCTAATATGTAATATTCATTTAATTTCGACCTAAGAATAATTAAAAATTTGAATTTTAAAATAAAATTTCATGTAAATAGATTCTAAATTTTTTCTAGTTTTTTTTTTTAAATGCAAACAATGTTTTTTTTTTTTTTACTTTTTTATCAATTAAAAATAATAATAATAATTGTCTTAAAGAGAGCCCAGCAGAACAATAACATAAATTCATTTTGTGTTTATATTACATAATTTTGATTATAATAATTAATTTAATAATTTATAATATTAAATAGGTCAATTAACAATATTTAAAAAAAAAATTAAAAATTTTATTTTGAACTGAAACAGACTTTAGTGAACTTTATGGAAAGTTTGAGAACTGAGTAGAAACTTGCACATTTCATTTTTTTTTTTATGCAAGTAAAATAAATTTACATCATGTTTAAATGTTATTATGATCTATAGATTTTAGTTTTACTGATAGTTTAAAATCAATGAATATTATATTCTTTTTATCATTTATACCAGGAATGGAAAATTAAGTTTTAAACAAAAAAAAAAAAAAATCCAAAAGAATAGTTTTTGGAATTGGAAATCAGATTAAAAATTCTCCAATTCCAATAGCCCAAAGAGTTAATATTTCCAATTCTTGATTACTCATCTGTATCCAATTTGTGTGTTAACACCATTCTTAATTTGTGAAATTTTTGCCTTATTATTGTTATTTTGCCTTATATATATATTGTTTGCGCAATATTATTTTTGCCTTGTTCTTTTCTTTCTGTTATAATTGTTTATTGCAAACTTTGTCAATTCTGTTTGTTGGACATGTCTGCCAATTATATTTCATCATGGCAAATTACTCAAAATCTTTAAATAATTCATTATATTTTTAAGATTGCCGTAAAGTAGTATATCATAGTGGTCAATACTCAAATAAGTAGTCACATAAACTGAATATGAACAAGTGATTTTCTCATCTTGACCAACTTCATAAAATGTGTTCAAACATCTGAATTTTTAAGGCTGAGAACTTTTCAGCATGTCCTCATAGTTCATTTGAACTTGAGAAATGGGGCTATTGTAAAGTAATATATCATAGTGGTTGATACTCAAAGTAGTAATCCGACAAATATATATAAACAACTCTTTTTTTTTTTCTTGTGAAAAGGAGACTATAGTGTTCACTCTTCACATATTGACTGGATTTTTTTTTTTTTTTTTTAAACAGCATATCAACCTTTGTGGGTGAATTAAACAATGATTTTTTTCCAGATACAAATGTCAATATTTGCACATAAGTGAATTTAACAAACCCAATTGGAATTTGAACTTGGCTCTCCAATTTCTCATTTTGAACCACTATATGCAATTATAGGGACATTTGACATCCCTCAATGTTACATTTATACCTGGATAAGCAGATGGAAAGCATTACTGTCCACCATGGATGGCACAGTGAGTGACCATGAATCATTATTCCTAAAATAGTTTAAAATAATTATTCAGTGCAGAGAGTATCAGATGCAGCAGATCAGTTTAGCATCCATTAGATATGTGAGCAGAAAGCCGACCAGGATGCTACTGTTAACACTAAAACATACTAACTTAAGATGTTGCTGATTGGACTATGGAGGAATATTAATATGGAGTACAGTCTGAATGCTTGGACTAATGGCAGTTTTCAGTTGTGGTGCAGGCTCTTTGCCATGGACCCCAACTGACAACAAAGTATGCTGATGAGGGTTCTATAATAGTTATGTGTTCAATCTATAGAACACCGTTTCTGTTTCATGTCTTTTTTTCATCTGTATGGAGATTGTCCTGCATTCACTGCCATATATGCGATCTGATATCACATAACATTTTACGGTAAATTTTCATTTTAACACCTGAGTGCTAATATCTTCAAATTTTTCCAAAATAGTTTTGCTGAACTCAAATCAACAATTAGATATTGAAGAAACCTACCTTTTTGGATGTTAATGACCCAAAAAAAATCGGACATTTTCCTGGTCTTTCGTCAGCCATTACCGGCTTATTGATAAGTAATTCAGTGCTGAATTTTTTTGGTGGACGTATACAATTTGGGCCTATTTACTTCCTTCACAGTAATTCCTTGTAGTTAACTTTCAAATTAGGGTTAGGTGTTTTTTTTTTCTTTTGTTATTCTTTTTTGTCGATGTTTACATATATTTGAAAGTTAACTTTCTTCTTAAATTAAGTACAAAAAAATAAATAAATAAATCGCTTTACGGAAGCACATACTAATTTCTGAAAGAAAATAGTTCAGCAGTGAATGACACTCGGGTGTTAGAATGAAAATTTACCCATTTTACTCTGCAGTAATGCCTAACCAGATTAGCCAAATGCCAAAACGACTATTTAGTTAAGATGGTTTATTTTATCATGTTTAGCATGGTGGGGTAATGGATAGCAATTTGGATTAAGGAAGCAGAGAGCTGAGTTCAAATTCCAGTCAAATCGATTACATTCACTTAAGTGCTAATACTTTTGGGAAAGGTATGAATCCTTGTATTCTCCTCCTAGCTATGGGTAAATAGCAGGACAGACCAGGGTCTATAGCTTTGGATAGCAACTGGTCTACTGCAGAAAGAAATAGCAAACTACTGCGGGAAAAAAATCTGCCTTGTCAGTCATGTATTGAAAGATAAACGATTGCCTAAGCATGTATCATGTATGGCACATAACTGATGCTTTTAAGATTTTGTCATCACATTTTCAAATTGATGTCTGAATGGCTGATGGCCAATGAACATGGAGAATGTAAAAGTGTGTATACACTTTTTTGAGAGACCCTGTATGTGTGTGTATATATATATATATATATATATATATAAATCAATAGGCCATGAAATCTATATTGTCATTGAGCTGTGAATATTTGATTTATAAGAAAAGAAAACAAGTTTGTAATATTAACTTCATTCTCTGACAACACAGATGGAATAAAAATGCTCGAATACACATGAGGCTAATTTTAAATTTAGTATTATTTGGCATGGTTGACTAATAACAGAATTCCATAAAGCTCATTGCATTCACTTTCGTACTAATACTCTTAGGAAAGGTATGAATCCATCTCTACTTACTGCAGCTATAAATAAATATTTGAACAGACTGAGTCCTATAGCTTTGGGTGGCAACCGGTTGAGGAGAATGAAAATTTCAAACTTAGCCTGGAGAGAGTTAGCCTCCCTCAGGCTATCTTGTCCAGAAAACATCACTGCTACTCTGGCTGCAATACATTTGATGCCCTTATGACACTAATGGTTTTCAGATTGTTGTAGAGTAGTTTTCACAGTGGAGGCTTGTATTTCACTAAGTCGGTCCTAAATTAGGTTCGACGTACAAAACGTTAGGAACTTGAAATAATAGGAGGCTCGGTGGAGTAATGGATAGCAGCTCAGATTGAGGAATCAGAGAGCCAAGTTCGAATACCAGTCGAATCCATTACATTCACTTACGTGCTAATACGCTTGGGAAAGGTATGAATCCTCTTCTTCTCCCCTGATTTATTTATTAACACAAACAAAAAATTATTATAATTTATAATAAAAAGGAGGCACTGTGGAGTAATGGATAGCCGCTCGGATTGAGGAATCAGAGAGCCGAGTTCGAATTCCAGTCAAATCCATTACATTCACTTACGTGCTAATACCCTTGGGAAAGGTATGAATCCTCTTCTTCTCCCTCCCCTCAGCTATGGGTAAACAGCAGGACAGACTCAGTTCTATAGCCTTGGATGGCAACTGGTCTACCATAGAAAGAAATGGCAACCTATTGCAGGAAAAAATCTGCCTCATCAGTCATGTATCAAAAGATACACGATTGCCTAAGTGTGTATCATATATGGCACATAACTGACTGATGTTTAGCTTTGTTAGGTTATTTAATGTCAAGTTTTGAATGGGGTACTCAGTGAGTATTGAACTCAAACTATTTAATAGTATTGGTCAACTAGATTAGCCTCATTAACCATAACCCCTTTATAAAGTACCTGAAAGCAATTAAGACATGATGTTTTATTAAAGCATCACAAGATGCTGTTTCAATGAATTCATCTTGTAAAACCAATCTCCTCCTCCACAGATAAAAGATTTCCTTCTAGAATTTCTTCCCACATGAATTTTTCATGGCTTCTCTCAGTTGATATCAATAAATCCAGTTATATTCGCCTACTCTTTTTCTCTCAAAAGAACCTAACTCTGTTTGTCTGTAGAAAAGTTATACACGAAACAGAGACTTGCAATACATAATTATGTTTTTCCAGATATTTAATTATCTACAACGCAGAGAAATTTTAACATTTTATCAAGACAAACAGAAATAAAAAGGACACTCATACTTAACATCAGAAAGAGAGAGTTAAAATCTCTTGGACACGTAATAAGAAGGCTTGGAAAATTTGCTACTCACAGGACCGATTGACAGCAAGAGCCAAGGGAAAAATAATGCATAACATACTTAGTGAGCTTGAGTAAATGGATGGCAGAACAGGGTTTATGAAATTTATTAAGAGCTACAAAGGAACAGAAATTGTGGAGAGTCATAATCACCAATGTCCAGAAGAGGCATGGCACATAGAAGTAGATCAAAACAAACAGCAAGAAATTTATCAAACCTGAAAGATTTGTATGACTAAAACTATTATTATCTCAAAAATAAATAAATAAATAAAATTGTGTACAAAACAGATTTCAGCATGAAATAACTCATAGAGCAGTGGTTCTCACTATTTTGCCCAATGCACCCTTTTCACTATAAGTCAGGATGTCACCCCTGCCTTTCCAATATTTTCCGACTCAAAAGGTACATTCCAAATAATATGCATATATTATTGAAAATCTTTTCCCAATTAGTACATATACATTTATATGGATTATTTTTGTAGTGGCAAAAAACACAAGAAAGAAAACCCAGCAAATTGTGCCACCTTGGGGAGTTCGAAAGTTAACATTTTAAGTTTACCAATCTGTGTCCCACCACACCCTGAAATACCCCTGGGGGGATTCCCCATTGGTTGAGAATCCCTGCCATAGAGGTTGATATGCAGATAAACAAAAACAACCAACAAAGTTTCAATAAAAAGGTTTTTATTTTATCTGAAACTGATTAACAGAATGTTCTGTCTGCTACAATTTAAACCTAATTTGTTCATTTTACCAAATTTTAATTCATATAGAATTTTTTTAAGTTTTTCTTCACAAACACTAGGAATAAAGTTGAATAACGAAAACAGAAATTATTTATAACTCAACTTAATAAATACTAGTCAAACATTAAAAATAATGGCCGACAATTTCCATGCCAGAAACTAAATTGATCAACTTTTTTTTTTTCAATCACTGGAAAAGCAAGCTAAATTCAAATTACATTTTGATCTGTTGCATTCATTTCACAGAAATCCCAAGCCACAGATTAAATAGCAGGGTAGACTGTTCTCTCTACCCTTGGATGTAGGGGATGCCAACATCCAAAAATTAAAATGCAGGAGTATTTCCCAGCTAGGGTTCCATGTACATGCAAAGCAGAGTTTTTCATAATTAGTCACATTATGGCAGAAATGGCTAAATATTACCGAAGTTCCAGTCTAAGAGCTTCTTTTATCACACTTTATGCTTGTTGAATTCTCTTCCAGTTTCTTGCTTCCCTGTCAACTTTGATCTTCAAAAATTTAAATGCAATATCAATCGTTCTCTTCAGTGTTCTTAATTCTTGTTCTTTTATTGTCATCTCTCCTTAATAGTGTTTTCTTTTCTCCTATTCTCAATTTGATCTTCAAAATTTAAATGCAATCTCAGTTGTTATTTTCTGTCTTCTTAACTCTTATTCTTTTGTTGTCCTCTCTCCTTAATACTAAATTTTTCTCATATTCTCTACCACTCAGTGACCCCCCCCCAAGCATCTTAGTGGCTTTATTGCCTTGCTTGGCATGAAATGATTAAAAAAAGTGGAAGAGAGATAGAGGCCCGACAGACAAGATTTTGCATGTAATCCAGATAATCATTTAGTTTTAAATACATCTTTGAAAAAAGTGTACACCAAATTAAAAAAAAAAATACATCATTGATTCTCAAAACAGCGGACAAAGACATGACACGTCCTTCAGTATCAAAATGTAGGACAATCCCACATTTTTGCAGAATGGTTATCAAGCCTACTTGGGTTGCAAACAATCTAAGAGGAGGAAAATTTTAAATTTAAAACAATGGAGAAGGTGACAGATTACTTCACTATCTTTTTTATGGAGTGAACTGGAAATAGAAAACACAAATTACCACAAGGCTACCGTGCCTTGTGCCTTAGTTGGACTTAAGCTCAACCCTGATGATTTTCTACATACGATCCATTGCTAAGGATACTGGAAATATGGTTAGTTCTCTGTACCACTCCAGTAAGTACCCAATACCTTTTAACTTTACAAATGCCAGATCAGGCCAAAAAAATGGAGTACTACCATCATATATGGGTTGGGGCTACCCAGTCTTCACTTACAAGTCTTGCATCTTCATGTCCTTATAGGTGATGAATTATTTCCCCCTTTACGACTCCTTTCCCTTTCACTGTGCTATCCCTATTCCATGGAAAATGTTCAGACGAACTACATCTCTTTGTTCTCTCAGTTCTAATCTTCATGGCGAAGAAGACCCACACATATTGTAACAAATCCAGTGAGCCATGTGTCCTTGACACATGGCCCAGTGGATAAAAGTGTTGGTTGCACCCAGTGACTTAACCCAAAGAGTTGTGAGTTCAATACCTGGCTACTACAGTGGTGAACCAAAACCTTGGAGAGTTAAAGGGAGATAACCGAGACATCCAGAAGAGGCATGACATGTGGAACTAGAACAATCTACCCTAGTGGACAAAGTAAAGGGTTCAGTTCGAAATTCTAATCATCTGAAGAAGGCTGGAGCATACAACAGCCAAAACATCATGAATATGGCAATAAAGATGAGGACAACAGTCCAAATAAAGTAAATAATTACAATATCTAATCTCAGAAATATAGACAGATATTTAAGTTCCACTCAAGCAGCTTCTTCCCACAAGCAGCTGCTTTGCAGAACCAACTCCCAAGAGGATGCTTCCCTGATCACTACTATATTAATCTGTTTAAGTCTAGGGTTAACAGTTATCCTCTCCATATCTTCCTATATAAACTGTGTCTCTTACTCTGTAACTTTCTAATGCAAGTGCCTTGAGCCTTGTACAGAGTGAATGAATATCATTGTAAAAAAAAAGTAAAAAACAGTTGATTGCATTCAATTTGATGGCAATATAAAATTAGCACTAAGAGATGACAAATGAAGATACGTTTGGAAGCCAGGTGCTATATTTAAAGATGTTGAGCACATGCAAGCAAATAAATAATCCTAAGTTAAATCTCCTCTCCCAAGAAGAACAGCATTTTGCCTTTTGTAATCAAATACTCCATTATAAAATTGTGAAGATTCCCCAAGGAAGAAGATGGCAAAATCCGTGTTGATATCAAACAGGAAAGAAAAGGTTGCAGAATTTGCGAGTTGTTCTGACAAATCCAGGTAAAACAAAGCTATCATACAGCAAACAAAATCTGAGCCTCTTATCCCAAAACGAGGACAAAAATCCTGTCGGGTCAACCGGAACTTTCCATCTTAAAGGTCAGGTGTCAAATGACCAAAATCATTTATTTATCTTTTATAGATAGAGATAGTACCTGGAATAATTAATAATTGCTGCTACTATTTTAGATGAGCTTGCCACAAGAACCAAACACATTCTGTGCCTCATAAGTCAACTAGTTCTATAACTTGCACCTGAGAAAGTCAATAACTCCAACAATCCCAGTCTCAGTAAACAAATTAAAAACTCAAGAAACTTTTAATTCAAACTAGCAGTAGAGTCCGGTGTTGCCCAGGGATGTAACAGTAAGAGATAGATCAAGTATCGACCATCATAAAGACTGAAAAATAAAATTTACAAAGATTATTGTTTAAGGTTGACAGACATGCATGTCTTAATTAGTTTTTTTTTTTTTTTTTGTTTTTTGTTTTTTTTACGAATTAGTCAAACCCAAACAAAAACATTGTTTTCAATCATTATGAGTCTACCAATTGAATAGAATTTTATTATAAACAATTGTCTTGTAAATGGAATTTTTAAATCATGTGTGCAAGACAATAAGAAACACTACCTGCCAAAAAAAAAAAAAAAATGAATTTTGTTGAAATCGGTTGAAAAATGTAGGAAATCCGATCCCATATATAAACGAACACAGACACACACACAAACAACCTGGGTTTTATAAGTATAACTCGATATGAGTTGTTCCTCTTCCATTCTCGTGACATCGATGACTCTTAATCATGTTTTCAAATTGATTTCGTGCAAAAACAATTGTGTTTTTCCAATTTTTAGTGCTGTCAGAACCACCGCAAGGTAATTTTACGTAGTCCTGTGAAGTTTTGTTGAAATCGGTTGAAAAATGTGGGAAATCCGATCCAATATATAAACGAACAGACACACACACACACAACTTGGGTTTTAATGTCAAACTGAGACTTTCTTCACAAAATCAAATCTTAGGACTCTCTCTGGAATAAAAACACGATTGTAGCATTGTTAAGAAACTTTTTTTTTTTTTAGATGTTGGATCGATTTTTCTGAATGCCTTTGTAAACAGTGGACTCATAAACTCGTTAAGTACTGGAAAAAATAAATGACTATTACCTACCACTACTAAAATATAACTTTTTTTCCCCGTGACTTTCTTACCTGCCACAATAGACTGGGCGAGAAAATTACTGATCTAATTTGTTTTGGAGAGACATTTTTTATAATCACAGATATAATAAACAGAACGAAAATTCAGGTTGATAAAAATCGGTGGATCAGAAAAGTGCTAACGATCTTAATATTCAGGTATCGGACAGCTTTGCTGACAGTTTGCTAAACTGGCACTAAAATAAATTGATCCACCCGTAAAAGATAAGGAAACATTTTCCAGGGAATATTTTTTGTAGATTAGCATTCATTCCTCTTCTTCTTCAGGAAGGTCTAAAAATAATTTAGTGATTAGTAGACATTCCTCAAATCGTGATATTTGCTAGAATCAAAAAATACCGATTTTTTTTTTATAGATTTAAGAAACATTGATTTTGTTCATCGATAAAGTGTAAAATCGATCCCTGACTTTTTTTTTTTTACAAAAATATCATGTCTTGAAAATGTGCTTGTCATTGTGATATCTGCATATAATTTTTTAATACTTTTTTTTGTTAATTTATTTTTTTAATGACATCTTTTTGTGAAAAAATAAAAATTTGAAGAAATCTACTTTTTTGACCAAACAACTGGTTGTTTCAAGAGTTTTTTTAGTTTTTATTTTAATTTTAAAAAAAAACAAAAAATTTTAATTTTTAAATTAAATTTTTAAATTAAATTTTTAATTTAAAAAAAAAAAAAAAAATTTGCTGAAAAAAAAAAAAAAAAAGATACATAATGGAAAAATGTCCAAAGAAATTGAAATTAATAACATTTTTTCAACGTCAAAATCTTTGAGTTAAGTAAGAACTTAAAGAGGAAAGCGAAAGATCAAAGGACTTTTTCTTTAGAACTTTGGAAATTTTGGTTTCAATTTAATTTACTACAGGACATTTGAGCAGGTTTTTTTTTTTTTTTTTACAGTGAAAAACACATTAATTTGGAAATTAACCTGATTTTAATGATGGAACTTTCAGGACTTGTTCAGAAATTTAGTTTTACTTTTACTTTTGAAACGATTCTTTTTTTAGAAAATCTTTGTAAAAATATTTATTTTAAATCCGTTACCCCCAACAGCACCACTAAATTTAATTTTTATAAAACTTTACGAAATTCTTTTTTGTATCACTTCTTAATGTTTTTGCTAAGGATATATCTTTAGAAAATTTAAAAATCATCTTTTTTTCTGTCAAAAAGGACCTACAGTCGCAAAAAAATATGTCCTGAATCGTAAAATAAAAAATTAAGTTTTTGTTAATTACAAATTTTTTTATTAATTTGTTTTTATAAATATGGACACTATTTTTTTTTTTAAACATTTTTAGAAGAAATATTTTTACAAGAATTTTCATTTTTTTAAATTTTAATTAGATAATTTGTAAAACTTTTAAAATTCTGTAATTTGTAGTCGCTAAATAATTAAAAAAAAATTTTAAAAACTGTATTTATTAAAAAAAAAAATAAAAAATAAAAACCATAAGTCAACAACCACTAGTATTTTCTGAAGAATTTTAATTTTTTTTTTTTGTATGTATCGATGTTTGTCTTTGTTGGAAATTTGTTTATGGGAGATTAAAAAGTGTCTATGTTATTATTAACTAACACAGCTATAGCTGACCTTAACATTTGTTAAAAAATCTTTTTTTACTGTTGGTGACTGAAGTGTTTATGAATTAAATTTAGAAAAATTCTTCTGATATTAGTTTGGAAATTACAGTTATGGACATCCGTACACATTAAGGGAGTTTTACCTATAATAAATTTAAAATTTATTGATAATTTTCCAACATTTTCTCAAGTTTCGCCAAAACAATTTCATAAAACGTTAGAATGATTAAAAAATATTTTAAATTTTTAATTACTAGGTAGTTAAAAAAAAAAAACTTATATAAAAAATTCTTTCACATTGTATTCGTTTAATAATTTCTTTCAGCTCTGTCCCCCTTATTTAAATTTCCCAAAACATCAAGTTGTCAGTCATTCAACAGGTCAAAAAAAAAAAAAAAAAAAAAAAACCTTCAGTGTTAAAAAGAAAAAAAATAGTCTTTTTTTTTTTGTTGTTGTTGTTGTTTCAATTCAGATTAAATTAGGAGATTAATTAAAATTTAAATCAGTTAATTTTCCTCAAAAACCGTTTCGGAAAAGTATATTTTATTTTTAAAGACAATTATTTTGTGTTGTGATAGAACTGCCAATAATATGGACGAATTTATAATTTATTTATTTTATTTTTAAATGTCTTCGTCGAAGTTAAATTTTTGTTTTATTTGAAAGTTAATCCGTAAAGAAAAAAGAAAGATTAATTTAAATCCTTAAATAAAGAATTTGGTAATTTTTCAAGTTAAACAACAAAAAAAAAAAAAAAACCATAAAACCTTGGATTCGATGAGCAAATCTTATGGACGTCAATAAAAGAAAAAATAAAACTTAAAAATACAATATATGTCCAAGATGTTTGTTTCGTAGACAATAGGGAAATTAAACGTTAATTAATTAGATTTTGTAAGAAATTATACTTACTTTTTGCCAAAAATATAACGAAAAATACAATAACGCTTCTTACAGGTATGTTCCTGCTTGCAACCACATTCAAATGTCAAAAAAATTGTTCCTTTGCAATAAGCCTCAGATTGTGTTGAATTCCCGCCAAAAATTCACTCAAATATGGAAGACCACAATTAGCAAAATCAAGAAACATTAGGACCAAACATGTGTTGTTACGTTACATAATCCAGTATTTTAAATTTTCATTTTGAGTTTCCATAGAATAAATAATCAAACAGTTGCAAAATATTAAAAAAAAAATAAAATTAATTTAAAAATTATAACACTCGAAAGTGATATTAAACTTTATATTTTTTTTATTCTTGAAACACATCTTTATTATGTGTCAATTTCATCAAGCAGAGAAGAAATTAACTTCTATAACAGTAACAACAAGGTTCTGTATTCCAAGTTACCCATTTCTGCCTAAGCAACACAACTTTTCACAGAAATCATTTTTGTGTTTCCTTTCATTCACTTAAGATTTCAAACCATATTTTCAATGTGTTCACACTCAATATATATTTTCTAATGATATAACACCTTCAGCTTTAAAAAAATTAATATTAAAAAAATTAAATTTAAAATGAATTAGGAACATCCAAAATTCAGTCGTATAAATTAGCCACGAGTTAAGTGAAGTGGGGGATAACTGATCTGAAAAAATATTTAAACAAAACTTTTTAAAAAAATCAAAAGATTCAATATAAAGTTTATTCATTTATAAATAAACTAGCAGTAGAGCCCGGCGTTGCCCATGGATGTAACAGTAAGAGATAGATCAAGTATCGACCATCATAAAGACTGAAAAATAAAATTGACAAAGATTAGTGTTTAAGGTTGACGGACACACATGTCTTAATTAGATTTTTTTTTTTTTACGAATTGGTCAAACCCAAACTGAAACAAAAACATTGTTTTCAATCGTTATGAGTCTACCGATTGAATAGAATTTTATTATAAACAATTATCTTGTAAATGGAATTTTTAAAGCATTCTGTATTTAAAAATAAAGAAAAAAGTGTGCAAGACAATAAGAAACACTACCTACCAAAAAAAAAAGTGAAGTTTTGTTGAAATCGGTTGAAAAATGTAGGAAATCTGATCCCATATATAAATGAACACACACACACACACAAACAACCTGGGTTTTATAATAAGTATAACTCAATATGAGTTGTCCCCTTTTCATTCTTGTGATGCCTCTTAATCGTGTTTTCAAATTGATTTTGTGCAAAAACAATTGTGTTTTCCAATTTTTGGCGCTGTCAGAACCATCGCAAGGTAATTTTACATAGTCCTGTGAAGTTTTGTTGAAATCGGTTGAAAAATGTAGAAAATCCGATCCAATATATAAACGTACAGAAACACACACACACACACACACACACACACACACACACACACACAATCTGCGTTTTATAATAAGTAAGATGATGAAATTTGATAATTCTGTAGTGGTTGCTATGTTTTTCCACGCCCACATTTTATTCGCCTGCGATTGGCTAATAAATCACTACTACCTTTATATAGGACAATTTAGCCATCACAGTCGTTTCTTTGAATCCTTTGAATCCTTGCTTGCCTGTTCTGTTAGTACAAGTGTAGTGATTGGTTAATTTTTAACCAATCACATATTTTTAATGCAAGATTAAGTTTTCCCGCATTTTTGTTGGAGCCTACCCTTTTTCTTAAAAGGGGCAACTTTTCACAAGTCGTCAGTAAAATCCCGTAAGATTCCAGCCGTCAACACAAATCCACGATCTTGCTCAACGCACGCACAGACACAGAATATCGTAACTACAAACCTACATTTCTCTCTGTGACTTTTGCTAAGTACAATCAACAAGAACTCTGTTGATTCAAACCATTCTATAACACAACACATTTTTAATTAATTGTGTTCTTGTGTTATTTATTCTTAACATGCAAACTTTGCTCTAATATTGATTTCTGAACATTTTTCTTTCAAGAGAACTGTCTTCAAACAATCAATTACAAATCAATCTACAGTTAAAGGGGAACAACTTCTTTCCCTTAATCTATACATTGAACACAATTTTATTGCATGTTTGTTCTTGTATGTTATTTCAATATATATTTGTTGATTAACAATTTGGAGTTATTGTTGTTTACTTGAATCCTGTACATTGGAAATATCGTTAATATAAATAATATTGGTCCATCTACCACCAACCATTACAATTCCATGATGTTTGATAAATTTTACAAAATTTTTTTTTTATGTGTCAAAGCACACATAATTTTGGAGGTACCCAGTAGATAAAAAAATTTTTAAAAGGTAGAGATAACTCTTTAAAAAGTCAGGGGTCAATTTGGCACTGTACCAATATTATGAACTAGGCCCCCTTCTAAAATGATCATTGAAAAAATTGAATATGTTTTGATTCTGACCAAAATTCATGACCTGAGGAATATCTAATCTGCAAAAATTATTTCCCAAAAATGTTTTCCTTATTTTTACGAGGTTTACAGCTACTTCATGTTGAAACACTGTACGATCACTGAAAGTAAGCAATGTCGAGTTTGGTCAGTACTTAGGTGTGTGCAAGTCTATCACGCACAAACATACATACATACAAATACAAATCACATACAATGCCAAGCATTCATTGGTTAATTAATCACCACTTCTTATTATAGACAATTTACAAATCACATCAATGCGACAATTTTGTAATTGCTCTATTTTCATGTAGTCAGTTTTGTGCACTTTTGGAAGAAACATATCACAGAAGCTTTCTTAAGTCTCCCCAAAGCTCGCTCGCTGATTGGTCCATGCCAACCAATCAGATTGTCTGCACGTGAAGAATAATTCTTCCTGCACAGCGATCTGGAGCCTACAGTCACTTTTTTAAGCAAGAATTTTCTAACCCTTTTTAGTGAGATTTCAGCTGACAAACGAATTCACGACAGTTGAAACTATGCGCCAACCTTGTCACTCACACACACCACTCATATGCTGAACATACCTTGTATCCACTCATATAATCTTTTCTAACATGGCAAATCTTTTAAGAACAGTCATTATAAGAGACTCTCATGAACATTATTCCAGTGAACTTTGAAATACAAAATAACAGTTAAAGAGAGACAACTCTTGTTTATTTCAACCTTTTCATACTTAAATGCATGCTTTCTTTCACATCGTTGTTTGATATTGTACATCTTGTTAAATTCATATTTTATGTGTAACAATGTCTTTGGCATCAACCCTGCTTCCTAATCTAAAGTTAAATTAATGTGGTGATGTCCGCCACAGGTGATTTTACCTTTGATGTGCAAGTAGTGTAACAGATAATGGCTCAGAATTGTTAATCAGAAAGCCATTAATGGTAAGACTTGTTTTGCTAAACCATTATTATCTCAAAAAAAAGAAAGAAATTCTTCCAAGTTAAAAATATTTTCTGGCTTTAAATAACCTGCAAGTGTTGATAAGCTGTAAAAAATGAATCAATCAAATACTGATTAGCATGTTTTTTATGGCCACAAAGTGAGGATTCAGTTTATATACTGACTGTAATATAGAATTGATCCCCCAATTTATATCCACATATTGTGCAAGTATCCTTGGGCTATCAAGAGACATGAATGCACAAGCATGTCACATCCATCCCAACCAACATACATCAAATCAGCACAAGATCTTGTGGAAGGTCTATGACCAACAAAGGACCTTCACAGGTTGAAAAGAAGAAAAGAAAATATGTTGTGAAATATGCCATAGAAAACGAATTAATCAATCAACCAATGAAATATAGATTAGCTACACAGGCATGTCTTTAAGATTTATTTACATTCTCTGGAATATAAATGTATAGAAACTAGAGTGGCCACAAAGTGAGGATTCAGTTTATATATTGATTTTAATGGAGAATTGATCCCCAGTTTATATCCACATTATAATTTCTTGTTTCTTGATAAGACATAGAAAACTAATTAATCAATCAATGAAATACTGATTAACTATACAGACATGTCACTTAGATTTATTTACATTGGAATATAAATGTATAGGAACTATTTATGGCCACAAAGTGAGGGTTCAGTTCATATATCGAATTTAATATAGAACTGATACCCCACTTTATATCAATATTCCAGTCAAGTTTGTTATATTCACTTACACGCAGATAACATTGAGAAAAGTATGAATCCACCACTTCTCCCCCAGCTATGGATTAATTAGTAATACTCATATCACTAGACCATTATTATCTTCCACCCCAAGAAAAAATTCTTCCAATCTAAAAATATTTTCTGGCTTTAAATTTATCTACAAAAGGTTGTAAACCATAAGAAACGAATCAATCATTCAGTTCCTTTTTACTATAAGTGGCTCTTGGGCCTTGTATTGGGTGAACATTTATTTTTAAAAAAATGTGAATAATTAATCCTAATCTGTGATCAAATATTACAGCCCAGATTTGGTTTTCTATGATTCCTGAATATCAACATTGAAAGGGAGACTTCAGATTAAGGCTGGAGGGTTGATAAGCCATAGATAACGAATGAATCAATCAATAAAATACTGATGAGCTAAACAGGAATGTCTTTTAGATTTATTTACATTCTCTGGAATATAAATGTGTAGAAACTACCGTGGCCACAAAATGAGTGATCAGTTTATATAGTGATTGTAATTTAGAATTGATCCCCCACTTTATATCCACATTATAATTTCTTGTTTGTTTATCAAATTCTGATTAGGTACGAATCCACCGCTTCTCCTCCAAGCTATGGGTTAATTAGTAAGACTTTATTTACTAAATCATTATTATTTCAAAAAAAATAATTATTCTAATCTAAAAATGTTTTCTGGCTTTAAATAACCGGCAAAGGGTTGATAAGTCATAGAAAAAAAATCAATCAATCAACATATTTTTACAAGTAGTCCCAGCTGCTTAAGTAGTGCTGCTAAATTTAAGTACAAAAAGTCCCGGCAATTAACTTATGACATTGACAATAACACAAAGAATAAAAAGAATCTGTGGAGAGCTATGACTACTTTCAGCCTGAAAGGACATGGCACATAAAAAGATTCACTTCTTCTCCCCCAGCTATGGGTTAATTAGTAAGACTTGTATCACTAAGTCATTATTATCTCAAAAAAAATTCTTTTAATCTAAAAATATTGTTAACAATAGAAGGAAATAAAATTAAAATAATACACCTTCATTAGTGAAAGCTTGAAGGTCTGTTGAAGGCTTCAACTGATTGTGGGAAAATTAAATAAAATCAATAGATAAAATAATAATTATAATAATAAAGAATAAAGAAAAATACATTTTCCCATGGTGCTAGTTATAAATTCCAGAACTGCACTCTCTTTCCACTTTCCAATGCATAGCATTCGGACATGATTTTGCAGAAATGCCATTAATGAATTAAGTACAATCTTTTCTTTGGTCGTTCCAACTCAGCTCATGTATGACGATAAACTACATCTGGGATCAAGGCCTCTGATTGGGAGGTTTTGAAGAACATGGAACCACCTCCATTGTTGGTGTTCCCAGGTTCACACTAACCTGGGGTGGTAGCACCTGTTAGGGTCCCAGCTTTAGGCAAATAGTTAACCCCCCCCCTACCCAAACTGGGGTCAAAACACTATGAAAGTATTAAGGTGTGAGAACAATAAAAGAACAGTATTTAGGAGGACAGAAGATAACGATTGATGTGGCATTTAAATTTTTGAAGATCAAACTTCACTGAAAAGCAAAACGCCGGAAGAGAGTTCTGTGGGTGAATAGGTTGTTTTTCTTTTACATGTCGGTGGTCACCAAAATGCAGAGGGATTCCCTCTCATCATAGCAGCAGAAATTAGCTTTGTGTTCATGGAGATTAAAGCATACTTGACAGAAAATAAGATGTGCAGAAATAACAAGAGAGCATGGTAAATTGTATATTACTTTCATACAATTTATTTATATTTTTTGTATGTTTTTATTTATTATTTAATTTATTGTTAAAGACTAAAGAGCGTAGGCTAACTTGGGGGTAAAAATAGGCTTTGTTTATTTTTATTTTTTTTTAATAGGTTATTATATTCTGAATTTAATAGTTTTTTAATGATATTTGGTAGTTTGGATTTTAATTATTTTTATTACAATTTAATAAGCCTGGTGAGAGGTAAAAAAAAGGGAACACTGGTGGTAATTGTTATAAAATAAAATAAGACATATCTCGGCTGATTTACAGGCAAATAAACTAACGTACTCAAGAGTGAGAGCCAGATGTGAACGGGACACGGCCCCGTCACAAAATGACCATTATCTTCATTTACGCATGTTCCCGACGCACAAGTTCCGGTCAAAAAATAAAATAATATTTTAAAGTGTTTCTATTTTTCGACCAATAAAAATGCTTCCCTCCTAATTATACTTGCGTTGTTTTTCGAGCCTGTTAAGCCATAAAAAACGCCATAAAAGGGGTCGCACAGAAGTACAACGGCAATCAACAGGAGGCCAGGGAAGAGACCTGTCACGGTCAGGCTGAGCGGTCAGCAGCAGCCAGCAGCAGTAGCGCTACGCCAACCAGCGAGAACTACTATGAGAGATCAACCCAGATCTTCAGCTGGCCTATGAACTATGCAACAAGGTAGCTGTCCCAAAACCACACGTTCCTATTGAAATAAATCTATTTCTACTCTTGTCGTATTTCTTTCTTGCAACCATACGCTTGTCTATAACATAATTTAGTTTCTATTTTCTACCATGACATAACATTTACTATCGATGTACTAAATTACTTATCAGAACTGCTGAACAAGAAAATCTGAAATTCGCAAATAATCAGTTAGCATTTGACTTGAATGAATTGTTTGCTTTGGATTTTATGTTCGACCATGGGTGAGGGTGGGTTCGTTAAGTTCATTATTTCAAATTAATTACTTCAGGTACATTTTTCTCCTCAGGCTAAAATTAAAGCATAAATGATTTTAAATACTCAGGTGATAACTTCTTTTATTTATTATTATTGAATTTTATTATTTTTTCTGTATATAGTACTGTATATATACTTTTATGTATATAGTACTGTATTTTGTATGTATTGTTGTGTGTATTTTTTAGGTTTCAATTGTTTTATGGTACATGTGATAAAAAGGGAGAAATTTACTCTGTAGTATTACAAGCCATATCACAGAGAGAAGTTGGACACATGTTACCTATACCAAGGTTCGTGGTGAAGAGATTGAATTTAACGTCTTTTGGCGGGATGTCTGTATTTCCGGCAGGAACAGTTTTTGTCACATTCTCAGAGTATTTTTATTATTTTTATATTTAATTTAATTTATTTTATACAACATTTTTATGTTATTGTTTTATTTTATTTTATTTATATTTTTTATTATTATTTTATATATTTTTTATTTTTTTATTATTATTATTATTACTATTACATCATCATCATCATTACAACAACAACAGCAACAGCAGCAGTAGTAGTAGTAGTAGTAGTAGTAGTAGTTGTTGTTGTTGTTGTTCCATATTGAGAAAAGAAACTGTTAGCATAGACTTAATGATTACATCTAACCATTTCACCTGTAAAATAATGAGATCTTGTTGCCAACTTTTCAGGGCAGCATTAGCTCCTCAAGGCATTTTTTAGATCATATAATGTATTCTTAGTAATTTTACTATAAAAATGTATTTTTATATTTTTTTTTTTAGTGTTGCATTGATTGTCATTTTACTCTAAAAATGTATTGTTGGTCATTTTTTTATAAAAATGTACCCTTGATTTTTGTTTGGAGTTCACTATTTGCCCATAGCTGGGACCCTAACAGGTGCTGCCACTCTGGATTAGGGTGGACCGGGGAACAACAGCAATTAAGAGGTGGTTCCACACTTCCCTGTTGCTCCTATGTCCATCAAAGTCTCAGCAATCATCATGAGAATCACACCTCTGTTATTCCAGGTCTCTTCTTCATCTGTGTAGGAGATGCTGAGCAGTCACTGTCATATATAAGATTAGATATTACAGAGTAGATCAGTGCATATTTCTTCATTTCTAAGAAAATTTCCTCATTTCTTAATACTTTGCTTAATTTCTGAAAGGCATCTTTCATTATTCTTACATGCCTTCAGATTTCATCTGTATCTTCCTGAATCTATGTAGTCAATGCTTTTATTAAAATGTCCTTATTACTCACATGTTCTGTAATATAGTATTCTCAGCATCAGTAGAACCATATCTCTATCACTTTATGTTTCTACTTATCTTGAATACCTATGTATTGACAGTCTTCTTCTATGTAACATATCCATTCTGAATATGGGTGATCATGGCTTGCTAGAACTTTCAACATTTACTGCCATATAAGAGGATAGATATTACAAAACAGTTCAGTACCCTTTCTTTAATTCTTTTTGCATGTCAGGATTGTTTTCAATAACTTTTATCTCACCGCCCACAGTATTTTTACAATGGCCTCTTCTGAACTGTACCACACTGTTTCAGAATCTTAGCACATTATTAGAACCAATGCCAAAGGAATCACTACAGTGAATTCCTTTACCAAATCAACTAATAAAATCAATGCCTTTACCAGTTGTACAATGCCAGTTAAATTTTCAGCTGACTTTCACATTTCCTCAGTTTTGTTTCATCAGGCTCAAAATGTCAGACACCTAAAGTTCCATCTGCTACAACATACTTTGTGGGCAAGGAACAAAAGTTGCCATAGAAACTGCTGCAGCCAATATGATTGATAGCATTTACTTAATTTTTAGGATGTTGGGGCAAGTTTGGCTGGCCTCAGGTAGAAGTGTAAATGCCAAATGATTGATGGCCTATTCACTGTTCTGTGATAGGCCATAGTGAAAGTCTCTTGCCAAAAACAGTTGCAGGAAATTTAACAGAATTATAGAAAATTGGTTATTCCAAATATATGGGTGAATATTGATGGTGGAGATCAAAAATTTAGAATTAGGGTGTCTCCTGTGTTTCTTAAGTCAGATTGATGTAGGTGAGTAATAAAATTTATATTGAACTTCTTAAATCATACTGATTCTCAATTTTATTTCACACTATATATATATATATATATATATATATATATATATATATATATATTTATAAATTAATTGATTTAAAATATGTTTTTTTTTTTTTTTTACGCAGTTCTAACTATGTTTCAAAATGGAAGCTAAAAGCCCCGAATTTAATTTTGTAATTAAATTAAAGACATTAGTTCCATTTCATCCTCAAGTGAATTTTGGATTAACTTTTAAAATTACTGGGTTTTAAAGACACAGCTAAAATCATAATTCATGTTTCCAAGGTTACAGATGAATCCAATTTACCAGATGAGGGTTGTCTTGGTGTCTATATTTTAATGTATCAGTTATTGCTACATTTTGATAGTGGATAGGGATGTATTTTTCAACTGTGTAGCGAAAAAAAACATATTTTAAATCAATTAATTTATAATATTAATGCTCTGTAAATTTACATTGAGCACTATTTGTAAAAATAAAAATATATATAAGAACACCAAATTATATATCTTACTGTTCTTTCTTTTTATTTATATATATATATATATATATATATATATATATATATATATATATATATATATATGTATAAAATATACTCTTAAGGTGTTTATGGGATAAAGTGCTCAATATCAGAGATATCAGAGATAGAGCGTGTAAATAAATATAAAATTGAACATTGATATCAACATTAGAGGCTTCAGGCTGTTTCATGCTAAACTTTTATTTTTCAGGCCAATTCAAATGTACATTGTTAAATATAACAGACAACGAATATCTATAATGTTTGATCACGAGCTGTTCTAAGCTTCATATTGTTGCTTTAATTTTGAAAGAAAATAAAGACAAAAATTATCCAACATTTGGATATTTTTTATTATGCTGCTCCTCGATCTAAGCTTTTGGCTCACACGAGCCTTCATCAGAGTGGTTATATGGACATTTCAACAAAGATATTCACCATCAAAGATGATATCCCATTATGTTTATATAGAAATTTGCTATGCAACAATAACTTCTATGTTCTTCAGATGTAAAGGGTGATGTGGTCACAGAAATTGTCTGACAACCATGACTCGGTTCTTCTGCTTCTGTGGCTTGGTGCAGAGTCCTGTTGCCAGATATAGGGTCTTCCTGCAGCCACCCTCTTGACCCAGGGAAGCACTACCTCTTCAAGGCACCTGATGTAGGTCTCCATGTTGTATTTGAGGCCCTGTGGAAACGTAAATGGAGACATAATATCACCATCACCATCACCTTCGTAATCACCATTAGACTCATCCAACTCTGAATCCAATTCCAAATCCTCTGCACTGTCCTCAGATTGATGACCAAACACTCTGAAATACTTGTATTGAAGGTTCTGGTGCAAATGCCAAGCAGTACAGCATGCTGTTTCCAAATTCTTGGCATAGTGAATTGTGTCATGGTGCTCTTTTTTTCACAGATGGTGCCTAACTGACTTTATTATACTGCGTTGTCTGCAAAATCAAAAACAATGCACATGTTCAAAATTAAATATATAAAATGGCGACAATTTACACATTGCACCCTGTATAAATATAATTGATATAAGTAAGTATATATAGAATATATATATAATTAAATATATATATATATAATTAATATAAGTATATATAGAATTAATAGTAAAAGTTTGTCAGCTGATTGATATTATTTTCAGCACCCCAACTCCAGAGTTTCGTAGACAGACCTGTCTGTCTATTTTTCAGTGGGGATCAGCAGTTGACTGCTTATATTTCTTGATTTGTCTTCCTTATGTACTTATCATTGGTGTAAGCATTTTTTCTTATTGTTTGTGTTTGTACATGTGTGACAATGCACTTGTCTGTGAGGATGTGTGTTTGTACACGTGTGTCCATCTGCACAGATGTGCATACCTGTAAGGTGTCATGATTATTTGTCCTCTTGTTTGTTTTTTTTTCCAAAATTTAAACTCCTTAGTTTTTTCTCTTTTTCTTTTTCTCTTTTCTTTCAATTGTAGCCATTTGTAGCTATCTGTATTCGTTTTTTTTTTTTTTTTTTTTTGCTAGATATGTTATTGCTTTAAATTTTTAATTTTTGAGTGATTGATTTCAGCACCCAGAGGTGACAGTTTGTTTCATGAATGTCAATTGACATCTTCTGATGCCTTGATCCCTGTTCTTCTTTTTAACATTTCCTCCATCCGCCCCACCCCCCGCATATGATACCCAGTCTTTTCCCTTACTATCACTCTGTAGACTCTTGTGTACTAGTGGCACTCCCACCTTGCTTGGGGTGAAATGCTTAAAAAAAACCCCAAAAAATGCAATTGTCAGTCTGGCAATTGCATTTAGCATGAAACAACAAGTATATATATATATATATATATATATATATATATATATATATATATATAAATCTCCACAAATATTCTTAAATGCCTATAATTTATAACAGAAGCCATTAGTTTATACCAATGGCTTCCCATATTATACTTCTTGTTTTCACTCTCACATGGTCATGTGTGAAGGAACATGAGCTGTGGTAAAATTTTTTTAACTTTCCAGCATCTCCTATAAATGAGTTTGTCATTTGCTTGAAAATCTTCCATGTAAACATAAACAGACTATCATTAATGTTTTGTCCATGTATTGTTTAATATATTGTAATGTAATTGTCATCTTTAATATTGGCTTATGTAAGCCAAAAGCTTGAAATCTTCACAAATATTCTTAAATGCCTATAATTTATATCAGAAGCCATTGGTTTATACTAATGGCTTCCCATACTTAATACTTCGTGTTTTCACTCTCACGTGGTCATGTGCGACGTCATGAGCTGCAGTGTGATTTTCGTTTCCAGTGTCTCATATGCACAAGTTTGTTGTTGCTTGGAAATCTTCCAGGTAAACATAAACAGACTATCATATATATATGTGTGTGTGTGTGTGATGAGTGCATGGCTCAGTGGTTAGAACATTCACCTTCTGACCATGAGACCTGTGTTTGAATCTCACGATGGTTGATTTGTCAGAAAGGAGACTACCTGATGTTATCGTTCAGGAGGGGAATGATCCCAGCATGCAGCACCTTTGGAAAGTGCCTGAAAACATGCCAAGGGTTGACCCAAACGTTTTGAGTGTAAGTGGGTAGAGGGAACACTTGGGGGACCGTCAATAACTGTGCTAACACAAAGTCACAAGTCATTGTGGCTGAGAGTTTGAGTGTGCTGGCCTTGTACAGATTGTTGACCATGCTAGATAATATCTCTCTCCCAGAAAATATGTAACTTGGTCTAAAAATATTTGCAGTATAAACCACAGTGTGGCTCTCTGTGGGGGTTGAACAAACACAAATGTGCCTGAGTTCAGTTCTGAATTAGGCATTGGCTAATAAACTTAGTAGACGGGTATCCTCGAATTTTTATAATTATGTGTATATTTTTATATATATATATATATATATATATATATATATATATATATATATATTCATATATATGTATATATATATATATATATATATAAATGTGTAAAAACAGATATATATATATATATAGTATGTATGTATGTGTATAAATATATATATGTATGTATATATAAAATGTATGTATATATATATATATATATATATGTATGTATATATATATATATATATATGTATATATATATATATATATATATATATATATGTATATATATATGTATGTATATATATATATGTATGTATTATTGTATGTATATATATATATATGTATGTATGTATGTATGTGTATATATATATATATATATATATGTGTATGTGTTATATATATATATATATATATATATATATATGTATTCTCATATGTATATAATATATATATATATATATATGTATGTATGTATGTATATATATATATTAACTGTATGTATGTGTATATATATATATGTATGTATGTGTTTATATATATATATATGTATGTATAATGTATGTGTATATATATATATATACATATATATATATATATATATAGTATATATTTATGTATGTACAAATATATATATGTATATGCATGTATGTATGTGTATATATATATATATATGTATATATGTATGTATATATATATATATATATATATATATATATATATATATATATATATATATATATATATATATATATGTATATATATATATATAAATTGTGTGTATATATATATATATATATATATGTATATATTGATATATATGTATGTATGTTGTATATATATATATATATATATTTATATATATATATATATATATATATGTGTGTGTGTGTGTGTGTGTGTGGGGAAGAAAAAATTTATTTCAGTTGAATATCTGGGAGGAAAATGTGGTTTTTAAACAGTGACTATTATGGCTAATAATGCAAAATCTTTAAAAAAATCAAATCGAATATTCTCTCAGTCACTGTGTTTATCTAAAAAATAAATACAATTAAATTCACCTTCATCCCTGCTGTGTGCCAACAGCTTGGTGGTAGAATCCCTGACTGACGCCGATTCAGTTGGATTTCGATCCTAATTAGAGGCAACCGGACGTCTAGCCACACTGATGAGCTGTGATACAGCAAAACAGTCTGTCTGTGGATGACAATACATATATATATATTAATGTATATTTGGACAGCAATCTTTCTTTAAATATGGCTGACAAGGAAGATTTCATTATTTTTTTTATTTTTTTTATAAGTTTTTTCCAGCATCCTTATACCATGTGTAACAGAAAAACTGCCCAAGTGATGTAAGAACATAATTATCCATTCCACAAAATGTTTCATATCTAAAAAAAACCACTAAACTAATTGGGTTTCTTTTTTCCAGGTTTTCACATGACATTTAGTCATCTTGATACAATTTATCGTAAGAATCACTGAAAAACCTTTGAGTTATTCAGCTAGAAAGAGAACAGGTTAAAATCATTTTGTGTCAGCCCCATAGTGTCTTCCCAACTGAGCAATGGTCAGAGGAAAAAGATCATCCAGGCCTTCAGCAATGGTACCAACATTTATACTCTGGCTTCCATCTTCAAAGTCCATTCAAGAACCATCAAGAGAACAGTGAATAAGTTTAAAAAGAAGGGAACAGTAGAGAGGAAAATTTGATAAGAAGGACACAATAGGAAGAGGGATCATCATTTCAACTTAGAGCTAAAGAGATCAATTAGAAAAGATCCAACTCACTTCATAAGACGTTTGACACATGAAAGAGGAGTTTCAGCTATGACAGTCTAAAGTGAAATGAAAAAAACTTGAAAATGTAATTGTACATGAAACAAGGGAGGCACTTTGTTATTCCAGGACAGAATGTTAGGAGGGAGAAGATTATCTTGAATAAGTTGGAAAATGATCCCAGAATATATATATATATATATATATATATATATATATATATATATATATATATATATATATATTTTCAATTCCTTCATGAGCTTCTGATCCCTTTATGAATGATCAATTAATGATGAACATTTCATTTTTGTTTATGATTACGACACTTCTGTTAATCTTGGAGAGTAATTGTACATTTTTATTACTCAAAGTACAGTCCTATAGTGTTATAAAAATCTGGAGAATTCCAGTAAGATATCTTTAATCATTTCTAAGATACAACGGTTCAGAGCTTAATCTAACAATTGAACAATTTTGCTGTTACAACTGGTATATGTGTTCATGTTTTTTTTTCCTCATATTCTCTAACACTCTGTAACCCATTGCATCTTTATTGCCTTGTTTGGCATGAAATGATTAAAACAAATTATTAAACAATAGAGATAAAAATATAGACTGTAATTATTTATATCATATTTTTATTTTTATGAAAATACGAGATTTAAAACTGAATCATTATCTAAACAAACCGGAAAGCCAGTGACATGTTGCCAAACCTCTCAATCCCTTTTAACAGTTGAATGAATCAAAGTAAGTGAACATTTTGTTTGTAATAATTACAATTGTTTTTATCAGCCTAACAGAATTGTAATTAGAACTTGTTATCTTTCCTAATTGTATGGCGCACAAAGGAAAATTTTGTGCAAACCTATCTGTGTTATTATTATTTTCTTTGTAATGTAAATTTCTTTAAACATCCACACTGGAGTAAGAGTTTTCTATTGTATGTGACATTCATTATACTCAGGATAAGAGATTTGATGTTCTCACTTTTCCTTGTTTCCCAAAAGTCCTTTTAGCATCTGTATGTGAAAATGGTAGCAACACAATAAAGCTTGCACCCAACAATGGCATTGTGGGGTGGGATTTAAACTCAAAGCACTCTGGCGGTCTTTCTTGTCCTTCTTCTATTCCACAGTAAGCATTTCCAATTTAGTTGGGTATATCAAAGTGTTGAGATGTTGAGTGTTTCCGCGTGCGTGTATTGAAATAAGAACAAACACATACGTAGGGAAAAAATACTGGTATATCTGAAGAGGTATTTACAACAGAGAGATTAGTAGTCAAACGAACGCAGGTTAGTCAGTAACAATCAGAAAGAGTATAAAATCTTCTGTATCTTCTGGTAGAGAGATGGAAGTGTGATGGTCACCTGATCTCCCCAGAACTGTCCTATTTGTAGTAGAGAGATCAGTCCATTCTGATGAGAAGGTGGGTGCACCCCAACACAAAGTCTAGTTAGCATTAAAAGCTCAACAAACATGATATTTTCGAGAGGAAGTAGATCCGGTTTTTCCAGGTAGGTCTTATACATTCTTTTCACAGATTTTCATATTTCTCTAATTTATGTTCACAAACTTAGTTGATCCAAGAAACTGTTATTAAACAATCAGCTCGTCTAATTTAAGGTAGTGAGAGCAAAAAGGATATCCAGTATTGTGCTTAAATTCATAAGACGCAAGCTGATCAGAACAATTACCATGAAAGTATTTATAGAAAAGACACAGGGAAGCTACATTATGACTGTGGGAAAGTGACTAAAGGTGAGATGCCAAATCAGAACCAATAACATAGCAGATTCTTTTGTGTATTTCATGAAGAATCTTTAAATAGTTACCAGGAGCATCAGACCAAATGTGACATCAATATTCAAAGACTTTGTTCTTTTTTTCCTCTTTGGTCAAGTTGATGCCACTTATAAAACTCAAACTGAAAAAAAAAAAAAATCCTTCCACTGTCCATAAAAAAGACTTGGAATCAAGATAAGACTGCCCTTTCTTCTTCTACGTGGGTTCCCCAACCATAATGTAATATTTGCAATATTTATAAGGGAAGAGTGTTCGATATCAAATTGTCAATGAGACCTTAATGCCAATCTAGTACTGCGTTTAAATCCCTTAAATCTACATACCATAGAGAAAAGCTGATCAGAACAATTACCATGAAAGTATTTATGGAAAAGTCACAGGGAAGCAATATTATGACAGTGGGAAAGTGACTAAAGCTGAGATGCCAGGTCAGAACAAATAACATTGCAGATACTTCTTTGGATTTTATCAAGAATCTCTAAATGTCTACCAGAAGCACCAAACCAGATGTGATAGTAATTTTAAATGTATGGATGAATGGTAGATATATAATTATATAAGATAGATTTTGATGAGAAAAATTTTCTATCACAACACAGCAGCAGGCCTAGCAATTGATTCACTATAATCTTTCCACTTCATCTAAGCAGGAAATGTTTTCCCAAGAAGGTGCAATGAGTCACTCTGCTGGAGGTTAGCATCAGCCATGTTGATGGAAGGCAAAAATGTTTTCTCAGGTGATTAAAAGTGAGCAGTTTTATTTTGAAGATGAAATTTTGTTTTTGTTGGAGAGTAGTTAGCACCCCTTCAGCAGTCTACCAGATAGCATGGCTCATAGCCTTAAATAGTCTATGATTAAGGCCTTCAACAGTTGAATAATAAGTTGATACTAAGCTGATTAGTATTTGGACTGATCTTACTTCATTTGGCTATACAGCATTTGAACCTCCTGTATTCCTTGTAAGTTGTCTTGTTAATTGTTTTGTAACTTATTGTTCTGTGTTTTTTGTATGTATCCATTAGCCATCTGGGAGGTACAGTGAAGTAATAGATAATGGCTTGGATTGAGGAATTGGAGAGCTGAGTTTGAATTCCAGTTGAATCCATTACATTCACTTATCTGCTAATACCCTTGGGAAAGGTATGAATCCTCTTCTTCTCCCCACCCAGCTATGGGTAAATAGCAGGACAGAACAGGTTCTACAGCTTTGGATGGCAACTGGTCTACCATAGAAAGAAATGGCAACCTACTGTGGGGAAAAAAATATGCCTCGTCAGTTATGTATCGAAAGATACATGATCACCTAAGCATGTATCATGTATGGTACATAACTCACTGATCCATTAGCACTGGATAATGGTGCTGAATAAATATATTAAGCACACATTTTTCTCTGTGTATCATTCATCTCAACAATACAACAATATTTATTTTGTTTCTTGGCATAAAGTTTATAAGCATAAAGAAGCATCTACTGCTAAAATGGAAAACACATATAACTAGAATGGGAAAATAATGATATAATGAAGATGTTGACTTTCCACACGACTTTAAACAAAAGATTAGGAAGGAAACCGCAATCAGTATTGAAAAGATTGATAGCAGCTAATTGAGTTGAGGAACCTATTTCCTGAAAAATTATTTTAAGAGAAAATTTCAACCCACAGTAACACTAATAGTTCGGTCAATGACTGCTGATTGTTTCCTATATGGAAAATCTTACCATTAAAATGCTAAACTGGTTGAGTAAAAAGAAATGTGTACTCTTTCCTTTTCCTTTCTCACTCAATTTCATGAACACATATATGGGTTCAGTGTTTCATATTTAGTTACTATAAGACGTTAACACAGCTTCAAACAAAAGGTTTGGAAGGAAACCTCCATCAATACTAAAAAAGTGATAACAGTGGGCCTGAGAAACCTATTTTCTTCAAAAACCATTTTGGAAGAAAGATTTTATAAATTTCATTACTATCAGTAATGCTGTTTGGCTAATGATTGCTGAATGTTTCCTTATAAGGGAGACCAAACAGTAAATGTGAGCACTGTCAGATAGTAATGTCACCATTACTATTAACATTAACCCTTTCATCTTTTTATCTTGAGTCAATTTCAGACTGGTGATGATACACACATTCATATTTTTATTAATATGAAACTTATAAGCATGATAAGGCTCAGATGAATTAAAAAATTAATCATATTTTAAGCATGAAATGAAGCTCAGATTTTTTTTAACATATCTTTATCAATTTTTTCTTTTTAAGCATTTCACCCTAAGCAAAGTGGGTTTTGTTTAAACGCAAATTCTTTACAAAAAGAGTGAAAGTAAGAGAAAAAACTGGGTATAGGGAGGATTGAGGACAGGATAAAAGATAAATGGGGATCAAGGCATCACAAGATGATAATTGACATTGAATTTAAATTTTTGAAGATTGCAGTTATCAGGGAAGCAAGTAAGAGGAAGGGAGTTCCACTGTCAGGAAGTGCAAGAGAAGAAGTCGTCGTAAAAGAGGTGGTTATATTTAACTGTTTCAACAGTAAAAGGGTGGGACTGAGATACTTTTGTGATGTCAATGAACACTCGTTGCCACTTTTGTGATGTCAACATAGTAGAGACTTTGTAATCGCAGATACAACTGAAGTATACTGTTGAACAATGCTGGTGTCAGACGCCTTCAAATATCACTCACACTAATAGTACTTGCTCAATAATACTTGCTCGAATAGTAATCCGTATAGTGATCTGAATAGAGAAATGAATAGCAGTTCGTATAGTAATAGAGGACAGAATAGAAATGCGGTCTGTATAGTAACAGAGGATAGAATAGAAATGGAGATCTGTATAGTAATAGAGGGTAGGCTAGAAATGCAAATCATTAGTTGTCAGCTACTTCCTATATATATGGAGGAAGCGCCGTGGTCAACTCAAGACGTGGCTCACAACGGTCAAAGCAGATATGGAACTCATGTCTGGTTCTCACGTTTTCAGGGTCCGACGCTGGAATCGCAAATGGCTCGATTATGTCGTCGATTCTGCTGCCGATCGACGGGGCTGGATGGCCTTGACGTGCGATGCGGTTAATTCAATTGGAGCCAGCTCAACCCACCCCGGGTGAATGCTGTTACAAGACAAGACAAGAAGATATATATGGTCATTTCCTCTATGGTCATGTGGTCTACTTAATTTAATAATGGGATTGCCTGTATTTGCTCACTGGCAATCTATGTTCAAACTCAAGTCCCGCATATTAAATAAAAAATTACAGAATTCCCTGTAGGTTTCTCAGATCGATATACACCTGAGAAAGGCCAGAGGGCACAACAGCCAAAATGTTGTGTTAATGACAACAAAGATGAGGACAATAGTCCAAATATAAATAGTGTATATAAGGTTTACAAGAGATAACAAAAACACAAAATAGTTGCCACTCTTATTTTTTGATAATATCACATTTGGACAACTGTATTCACAAAAATCAACATATTTATACACACTTAAAATAAATTCAAAATTCTTTTTTAAATATTGGATGTCATTGAATTGTAGTGAGCTTTTCCATTTATGATTGATAGTTTTAATTTAATAACAATATCACTTGACCACTACAAATTAATAAAGAATTTTAAAAGATTTAAAAGTATATAAATTATTCTAATTACAATTTTAAAAAATGAAAACAGTTCTCGTAAAAATTCCTTATTCAATGAAAAAAAAAATTTTTTTAAGACAATGGTGTTCATAATATATTTTATACAGAAAAGCAATTAAAAGCTTTTGTAGTTAAATAATGTTTTAGTTCTATTATTTTTTTTATTTTGATTCAGAGCAGATTTTCTGTAACTGGGGATTCTGTTTAACCAAAAACAAAAATTAATGATTTAAATTCTCTGAGGACTTGTACTTATAATTAATAAAAAATTAAGTGCTACAAAAAAGAATTTCTTGAAACAGGTGTAAAAAAAATATTTTCACAAAGATTTTCTAAAAAGGAAACATTTACAAAATAATTTCATTCATTTGTTCATTCATTTTGTGAATCTGAAAGGTTCATTAAAATATGACAATTATCTGATTTTTACCAGAATTTCCACATACTATAGGTATACAGTATTATCAGTCAGTCAGCTATATGCCATGTGTGATACACACTTAGGCGATCATGTATTTTTCGATACATGACTGACGAGGCAGATTTTTTTTCACACAGTAGTTTGTCATTCCTTTCTGCGGCAGACCAGTTGCCATCCAACGGTATTGGATGGCAACTGGTCAAATGGATTCAACTTGAATTTGAACTCGGATCTCTGATTCTTCAAACTAAGCCACTATCCATTACTCCAGCCGACCTCCTTACTAATATAAGAAAGTTTAAATATCCCTATAATATATCTTACTTGTTTATAAAATGATTAAAGCATGATTTCAACCTTTTTTTCTCTCTCATGTCTTCCGCGAAGATTCTTTTCCAAGGGTTAATGTCAATTAAGTACTATAAAAAAGAATTTCTTGGAACAGATGTAAAAAAATATTTTCCCAATGATTTTCTAAAAAGGAAACATTTACAAAATAATTTCATTCATTTGTACATAATTCCTGACAGTTTCATTAAAATCTGGCAATTATCTGATTTTTACCAGAATTTCCACATACAAGGGGCTGCAAAATATGGTATAGGTATACAGTATTATACCAGTCTTATAATAGTGGTTCCAGGATTCATTTAATACTAGAATTCATTTAATTTATTCAAATCATTTTTAATATTTTTATTTTTATAATTTTTATTATAATACATTTATTATAAATTAAATTTTTTAATAAATATTAGTAATAAATGTTTTGAACATAAAAAGAAGTGTGTGAATGACGGGGAGGCAAACAGTTCAAACATTTGAGGGATATGTTATTGATATGTTTGTATAATGAATCTATCTACTATATATATTTCCCATGTTGTCTGTCTGTGTGTCTGTCGTGGGCGTTGTTACCTCGCCCAGGCCGCATTTCTCACCCGATTTCTATGCGGTTTTCACCACAAGTTTGCAAATGGCTGCCTTAAGGACATGACAGCCTGATTTTTCAGTTCGAACTCAGGTTCCAAAAACATCGATAATCGAAAAAATCTGCTTACAGAAGGAATTATTGCATTTCAACCAAATTTGACACCCTCTTAGAGTCTAACTTTAGAATTGTAGTCCAGAAGTTTCATGGCCACGGACCCTTAAACAATGCAGAAAATCGATAAAACCCAAAAGCCGATACGCCCAGATTGCACCTGAACCGCATGTCAGTTTTTAGCGAAAACTGATCGGATTTATGAGGAGGCCATTGGGAGTCACCATGTGAAGTTTCAACTCTGAGCGCCCCCCAAACAGAGTGCAAATGAATAATCGGTCAACCCTTAAAAATGTTTTACCGGTTGGGTATTTCCTAAATGCAGATTAATTTAAGGTCACGCTATACGCAGGAAGAAACAGGTTAGTGCGTGCAGTGCTGTATGAGTCGTACAATTTTTTAATCAAGCATGGGCAACGCCGGGCCATGCTTCTAGTACAATGTTTTGTGCACATTTTATTTTTTATTCCTGTACACCTTCTTTTGGCACCACCACCCACCCCTATATTTGTTTTGAATGACAAAAAGGTGCTATAATTTCCCTGTGCTAATTTATGGTCACCCATTGATGCAAGGAAAAAACAAAATCTTTAACCTAAATTTTGAAAGGAATAAAAACATAATTTAATAATTAAAAATTCCTTTGGTTTTTACTCTTAATAATAACAAAGATTTTGCCAATAAAACTTTGTTTTTATTAAGTTTGGGGCAATTTTTCCCTCATTTTTGAAGGTACCTAGCTGCTGCTGCTTCTTCTCCTTCTGCCTAATCGTGAGTTAAAATGAATTTATTATGAATATCTAATATAATGGCATATTTATAGAGAAAAGACAATTTTTTCTAAGCAAGGATATTAGCTTTAGTAATAAGTCTGAGACAATGAAAAAATTAGGAAAATGTGCCTGTTATAAATTTATGGAAAATAATATGTTTATCAACTTGGCAGCTACTTCTGTAACAAAATATGGTATTTATCAATCCACCCACGGGGATAGAATGTGACACAAGGCCTTTTTAATGTGGGTATCTCTGAGCCCGTAGGCCCAGCCAAAAATAAATAACCATCCAAACCTGCCAAATTAAAAACAGTTCCGTCAACCTCCCCCAACGAAACCCTACCCTTCCTGCTAGGCGGGCTTCGTTCGGGTTCCTCTCTGCAAGCAGAGAGTTCGACAGACACCCGACAGCTCACAAAAATATAGATACTACACTTTGATCCTAGCCACCGGGCCCGAAAGCAGGTATAATAATATTTCTTTTATTTCTGGACTTATTTAACTTAAAATATATTTATTAATAAAGTGCCGCCAGTTTTCCTCTGATTACAAAAAAAAAAAAAATAATAATAATAATTATTATTATATATATATATATATATATATATATATATATATATATATATATATATATATATTATATAATTATTATTATTATTATTATTACTTACTATTATTATTAATTAAAAGAAAGGATTATCTCAAATTTAAAATCTCTAGTTCAAAATTTTTTTTTTCTAAATTTAATAATTAGTCAAATTTCATACTTTGGTTTAATTAATTCCTACTAAGCTAGGGGGCTGAAACTATTTAATCCCTGAGTGTATAGCATCCAATTTTTAGAGAAGGTTTTAACTCAAATTTAAAATCCACTGGTCCTAAGTTTACCTTCAGCCAACTCAGCAGATTAGGCAAAAAGGCTAAAATTATAAAGGAACTTTCTACAATAATTGGTTAATTTTTTTGCTGCTCTATCACTATTTCCAGTCATGGCTAAGACCCCTATGCCATGCATATTGCATCATTCCCTTCATATTCCCCTGGTGAGATGCCACTCAAGCAGCTTCTTCCCACAAACCATTGCTTTGTGGAACCAACTCCCAAGTGGATGCTTCCCCAAACATTACTATCTTAATTTGTTTAAGTCTAGGATTAACCATTATCTTCTACACATATCTGCATAAGCTGTGTGTAACTCTCTACCTGAGAGGCCCTCAGGCCTTGTATAGGGCAAATCTGATTGTAAAAACAAAATAAAAAAAAAAATACATAAATATATGATAAAAATGTTCAAGAAGAGAAAGTCCTTTTGAGTGATAGTCAGCAAGTAAATTAGTTTTTAAAAATTTTAATTTTTAGGAAATTCTTTGAAATCCTGAGGATGGCCCCAAATTTTTTGATTATTATGTGTGTGTGTCTTTATGTGCATAGGTGTGTCAACATTTTTCTGTTGCTTCTATGTACACTAACTTTGTTTTTTTTACAAAGCCTTTATTTCAGTCATGTAGTCGTGGTATTAACATAAGAAGAAAAGAAAAAACACAATGTCCAAAAACAAACAGGATCTTGCTCAAGTAGAATTTCTCAAATTTGAGTCAACATTCAAATTCACTTGAGGTGTGTCTGCTTGTTGTTACCTGGTTGAAGAAACAGGCCTGGGCCCCTGCAGAAGGTGGGGGAAGGAAGTTAAAGCAGATTTGCCTGGAAAAGACATCCTACTCTGTCAACAGGATTTTAAAAAAATTTTGAAACAGGAAATTATTCTAGGTCAACAACTGACCGAGTTTTTGGCCAATTGCCTTCGATCAAATATTTACATTTTGTGGACATTTAAAATTAATTCTAATGTTATTTGAGGACAAGAATTCTTTACAAAAATATGACAGAAAAAAAATCAAAGTTTCTTTTGTTAGAAAGAGAAGTACGATTGGTCATTTAATCAAGTGTGTATGCATCCCTATCCAAGTGTGTGAAAGAGGAGGTGCTGAAAAACTTCTCACTCCAACCAAAAAGAAATCAAAAAATAAATTTGATTATTTATGCTATTTATATTTGGAGCACTGACTACATCTTTGTTGTCATTGTCAAAACGTTTCGGGTGAAGTGCCCTCCAGCCTTCCTCAGGTTTATATTGATCCGGATAACCTATAGGGGATTCTTAACTGAATCCTTTATTTAATCTATGGGGTTGACTTTTGTTCAACTTCTCATGTATAACATTTAGTACTTATTTTTATTTAATACAGTTCAGTTATTACCCAGATGTTTCCACTGACTGTTTGAAAATTTTTAGGTCAAGGGAGAACAAAAGGCACTATCTGTGTTACTGGCCCTAAGAACCTGCTGATATTTTTTTAATGGACTGTGATTGGACAGTTAAAAGATGAATTGCCCCCTTTGAAAGGGAAGGGAGAACTGGGACCGGACCTTAGCAGCAGTTAGACAGCTTAGAAAGAAGAGGTTCATTTTCTCTCTCCTTGCTAAAAAGGCAGGCAGCATTTGCCCATAAGTAAAGGATGCATGGTTATCAAAGTTGCTGAGGCCAAGTTTCCCCTTCAGAGAAAGTTTTGAGAAGTCCTCTCGAAGAAGCCCCAGAAAATAAAGTTTGAAAAGAAGTCCATAAGTGGAGTTTGGAGCCATTTGAGAAGAAGAAACAAACACGTGCGTTTTCAAAAAGTATTTTACCACGTGTTTAAGTAAATATCCACCTTCTAGCAGCCGTAAAAAGAAAAGCGTTATTTCCCGGCAGATGGGAGGAAAATAAGTGAAGAAAGAAGAGAGTTTGGTCACCAGGAACAGAACTTTCTCTACACAAGAAAAAAAAAAAAGAAAAAAGATAAAAACTTTTGAACCTTGAAAGGACTGAAAGTGTACTGAAGTGCTAAGGCTCTCCTCCCCCTTTTTTTTTATTGTTATCACTGACAAAGCAGTTGGGCACTATTCTTTTTCTTGTTTTTGGTTTTTGGTGCATTGTAATTTTCAAGTTTGTTTTCTGATATATATTTTACATTGTGTTAGTCAGAGAATAGGTTGTCCTATTCTCAGCAAAAAGGGACGAATTTTTGCAAGAACCCTTATTTAGCTGGTTAGAAAAAATATTTTTATGTTGTAATTGAATCTGATTTGCATTTTTTTATCTTTATTTTTCGTTATTAATTTGGGCAATAGAGAAAATACTGTTGCAGCAGGTTTTATTTTCTGAAAGAAAAAATTTCTGAAAACTGCTAGAACACTTCGCCTGAGTAAGGAATTGAATTCACAACCATTGAGATAACAACAAAAAAAAAGATAAGGAATAGTGAGCATGTGAATAGTGTAAATAATGATAGCTCCTCATCCCAGAAATTCACATAGAAGGTGATAGAGAAGATAATAACAACAAAGATGAGGAGAAATTCAGACAGAAGGTGATCAGGTGATAACAACAACAAAGATGAGGAAAATAGTCTGAATATAAATAGTGTAAATAATGATAACTCCTTTTCCCAGAAATTCAGATAGAAGGCAATCAGATGATAATAACAAGAAAGATGAGGACAATAGTGTGAATATAAATAATGTAAATAATGATAACTCCTCATCCCAGAAATTCAGACAGGAGGTGATCAGGTGATAAAAACAACAAAGATGAGGATCATAGTCTAAATATAAATAATATAAATAATGAAAACTCCTCATCCCAGAAATTCAGACAGAAGGCAATCAGGTGATAAAAACAACAAAGATGAGGACAATAGTCCAAATATAAATAATATAAATAATGAAAACTCCTCATCCCATAAATTCAGACAGAAGGCAATCAGGTGATAACAACAACAAAGATGAGGAAAATAGTCTAAATATAAATAATATAAATAATGAAAACTCCTCATCCCATAAATTCAGACAGAAGGCAATCAGGTGATAACAACAACAAAGATGAGGAAAATAGTCTAAATATAAATAATATAAATAATGAAAACTCCTCATCCCATAAATTCAGATAGAAGGCGATCAGGTGATAATAACAACAAAGATGAGGAAAATAGTCTAAATATAAATAATATAAATAATGAAAACTCCTCATCCCATAAATTCAGACAGAAGGCAATCAGGTGATAACAACAACAAAGATGAGGAAAATAGTCTAAATATAAATAATGTAAATAATGATAACTCCTCATCCCATAAATTCAGATAGAAGGCGATCAGGTGATAATAACAACAAAAAATGATGAGGAAAATAGTCTAAATATAAATAATATAAATAATGAAAACTCCTCATCCCATAAATTCAGACAGAAGGCAATCAGGTGATAACAACAACAAAGATGAGGAAAATAGTCTAAATATAAATAATGTAAATAATGATAACTCCTCATCCCATAAATTCAGATAGAAGGCGATCAGGTGATAATAACAACAAAGATGAGGAAAATAGTCTAAATATAAATAATATAAATAATGAAAACTCCTCATCCCATAAATTCAGATAGAAGGCGATCAGGTGATAATAACAACAAAATGAGGAAAATAGTCTAAATATAAATAATGTAAATAATGAAAACTCCTCATCCCATAAATTCAGACAGAAGGCAATCAGGTGATAACAACAACAAAGATGAGGAAAATAGTCTAAATATAAATAATGTAAATAATGATAACTCCTCATCCCATAAATTCAGATAGAAAGCGATCAGGTGATAATAACAACAAAGATGAGGAAAATAGTCTAAATATAAATAATATAAATAATGAAAACTCCTCATCCCATAAATTCAGACAGAAGGCAATCAAATATGATAACAACAACAAAGATGAGGAAAATAGTCTAAATATAAATAATGTAAATAATGATAACTCCTCATCCCATAAATTCAGATAGAAAGGCGATCAGGTGATAATAACAACAAAGATGAGGAAAATAGTCTAAATATAAATAATATAAATAATGAAAACTCCTCATCCCATAAATTCAGACAGAAGGCAATCAGGTGATAACAACAACAAAGATGAGGAAAATAGTCTAAATATAAATAATGTAAATAATGAAAACTCCTCATCCCATAAATTCAGATAGAAGGCGATCAGGTGATAATAACAACAAAAGATGATGAAAAATAGTCTAAATATAAATAATATAAATAATGAAAACTCCTCATCCCATAAATTCAGACAGAAGGCAATCAGGTGATAACAACAACAAAGATGAGGAAAATAGTCTAAATATAAATAATGTAAATAATGATAACTCCTCATCCCATAAATTCAGATAGAAAGGCGATCAGGTGATAATAACAACAAAACATGAGGAAAATAGTCAAATATAAATAATATAAATAATGAAAACTCCTCATCCCATAAATTCAGACAGAAGGCAATCAGGTGATAACAACAACAAAGATGAGGAAAATAGTCTAAATATAAATAATGTAAATAATGATAACTCCTCATCCCATAAATTCAGACAGAAGGCAATCAGGTGATAACAACAACAAAAGATGATGAAAAATAGTCTAAATATAAATAATGTAAATAATGATAACTCCTCATCCCATAAATTCAGATAGAAGGCGATCAGGTGATAATAACAACAAAGATGAGGAAAATAGTCTAAATATAAATAATATAAATAATGAAAACTCCTCATCCCATAAATTCAGACAGAAGGCAATCAGGTGATAATAACAACAAAGATGAGGAAAATAGTCTAAATATAAATAATATAAATAATGAAAACTCCTCATCCCATAAATTCAGACAGAAGGCAATCAGGTGATAACAACAACAAAGATGAGGAAAATAGTCTAAATATAAATAATGTAAATAATGATAACTCCTCATCCCATAAATTCAGATAGAAGGCGATCAGGTGATAATAACAACAAAGATGAGGAAAATAGTCTAAATATAAATAATATAAATAATGAAAACTCCTCATCCCATAAATTCAGACAGAAGGCAATCAGGTGATAATAACAACAAAGATGAGGAAAATAGTCTAAATATAAATAATATAAATAATGAAAACTCCTCATCCCATAAATTCAGACAGAAGGCAATCAGGTGATAACAACAACAAAAATATGAGGAAAATAGTCTAAATATAAATAATGTAAATAATGATAACTCCTCATCCCATAAATTCAGATAAAAAAGCGATCAGGTGATAATAACAACAAAGATGAGGAAAATAGTCTAAATATAAAAATATAAATAATGAAAACTCCTCATCCCATAAATTCAGACAGAAAATCAGGTGATAACAACAACAAAGATAGGAAAATAGTCTAAATATAAATAATGTAAATAATGAAAACTCCTCATCCCATAAATTCAGATAGAAGGCGATCAATAATAACAACAAAGATCAGGAAAATAGTCTAAATATAAATAATATAAATAATGAAAACTCCTCATCCCATAAATTCAGACAGAACAATCAGGTGATGATAACAACAAAAAATGAGGAAAATAGTCTAAATATAAATAATGTAAATAATGATAACTCCTCATCCCATAAATTCAGATAGAAGGCAATCAGGTGATAACAACAACAAAGATGAGGAAAATAGTCTAAATATAAATAATGTAAATAATGAAAACTCCTCATCCCATAAATTCAGATAGAAGGCGATCAGGTGATAATAACAAGAAAGATGAGGACAATAGTGTAAATATAAATAATGTAAATAATGATAACTCCTCATCCCAGAAATTCAGACAGAAGGCAATCAGGTGATAAAAACAACAAAGATGAGGACAATAGTCCAAATATAAATAATATAAATAATGAAAACTCCTCATCCCATAAATTCAGATAGAAGGCGATCAGGTGATAATAACAACAAAGATGAGGAAAATAGTCTAAATATAAATAATGTAAATAATGAAAACTCCTCATCCCATAAATTCAGACAGAAGGCAATCAGGTGATAAAAACAACAAAGATGAGGACAATAGTCCAAATATAAATAATATAAATAATGAAAACTCCTCATCCCATAAATTCAGATAGAAGGCAATCAGGTGATAATAACAACAAAGATGAGGAAAATAGTCTAAATATAAATAATATAAATAATGAAAACTCCTCATCCCATAAATTCAGACAACAATTTGATGTTGGTTCTTTGGCCAAATTCTGTGTGGTCAACAAAGCCAATACCATTTTAGCACCCACTCATAGGTATGTGTTGGTGTGCATCTATGTATGTAAGTGTCTTTCTATGTATGTAAGTGTATGTGTTGGTAGGTGTATATATGATTGTGTTATATGGGACATAAATGAATGGAATTCTCCATTTATGTAAATAAGCAGAGTTGAGCAGAGTTATCATTAGGTCAATTGCTAATTGTACCTTCTTTTAGCAAACCTTTTATTTCATTACTTTGTTTGTCTTCCTTATTTATTTCTCTCTGTTATCTTGAAAACACGAGATACAACAGATAGATAGATCGATAGACAGACAGTTGAGATTTCTTGGGCACTTAATGAGGAAAGATGGCTTGGAATAGTTTATACTCACAGAAAAGAAAGAAAGAAAGAAAGAAAGAAAGAAAGAAAGAAAAAGGAAGAAAGAAAATAAGAAAGAAAGAAAAAAGGAAGAAAGAAAAAAGGAAGAAAGAAAGAAAATGAGAAAGAAAGGAAGGAAGAAAGAAAGAAAATAATAAAGAGAGAAAAAGAAAGAAAGAAAGAAAGAAAAAGGAAGGAAGAAAGAAAATAAGAAAGAAAGAAAAAGAAAGAAAGAAAGAAAGAAAATAAGAAAGAAAGAAAAAGAAAGAAAGAAAATAAGAAAGAAAGAAAAAGGAAGAAAGAAAGAAAGAAAAAAGGAAGGAAGAAAGAAGAAGAAACTAAAGAAAAAAGCATATAAGAATGAAAGAAAGAAAAAGGAAAGAAAGAAAAAACAAAAGAAAATAAGAAAGAAAGCGTTATAAATGGATGAACTCATCCATTTATATAAATAAGCAGAGTTAAGTGAAGTTGAGCAGAGTTAGCATTCGGTCAATTGCTAAGTGTACCTTCATGTAGTAAATCTTCCATTTCATTACTTACCGACAAGTTTGTCTTCTTTATTTATTTCCCTCTGTTATCTTGAAAAAATGAGATACACCAAATTATCAACCCAACCAGAAGGGATTGGAAAAAATTTTGATGTTTGTTATTCGGACAAATTCTGGGAGGTCCACAGAGCCAATAACTGTTCAATATCCATTCATGTGAATGTATGCAATTGTGTAATCCCTAAAGAATGGATTTATTCTTAACACATTTTTATTTCTGTATATACTTGTGTATACACCTACTTCCTGTATAGTACGAACCCTGATATTTTTTTACATGAATTTTAACCCCTCCAGAAAAGATAAATCTGTTGTTCACCAAAAATACATCATCTTCAAAAATTTAGCTGTGTATAGTGCTGTAATATTTTGGTGTTAATATGTATTTGTATGTGTGTGTGCAGAGTAGAGTTATTATTGTCCTATTTAAAGTCATTATTATGCTTGAATATATAGGCAAATAGTGTTTGGGTTTATACTTTCGTCAATAAGCTACATTTATACTTGAGCCTGCAAGCATCCACCTAGAAGATGGCTGTTTGACAAAGGTGTCTTACCCTCCTCAGGGGATTCAGTCAGGGGATTTTAGGTCTTGTCAAAAGAACAATATGAGTATATGTATTATACTATAGACACCCAGAAAAAGAATATGTGGTTTAATCTTGATGACAAGTCTGTTTTACAGGCAGCAGGTGTTTTTTTTTTTAATCTGGTCTTCTAAGCAGCATCCATTTGAACCAAAGGGGAATGGGGAAGTAAATGAATGGATGAGGGATTTTTGGAGACATAGGAGGTAACTAGGGGTTGGTCTATATGAGAAGTCATACTTGGAGAGTTGGTTCTGATCCATCCTTGGTAAGGGACAGACTTGTCTCACATGTAGGTTTGATGTATACACTTGTACATATTGTAAAAATAAAAATCGACGTTGGTTTTTTTTTTAAATCTCTGCCTTTGTCCCCTCATTGTCTTTGTTGTTCGCACCTTTCTTTGAGAAATAAAAATCTTGTGGGGGTGACATCCTTATTGGCCTCGCAACACTAGCAAGGCAGCAACAAGATTGTAATAGAGATACTGGTGCTTTAGATGATTTGGCATTGACAAGATTACATACATAATAAATGTAATATATAACAGTGGTGAGATACCGGAAGACCTAAGTAGAACCATTTTCATAGCACTGCATAAGAAACCAGTGGCAAAATGAATGTGAACTCTTTTGGACAACAAGCTTAATGAGTCATATAACAAAACTTATCATCCAAATTCTGATGAATAGAGCACACAGCAGAATTAGACCAAAATAGGACAAGAACAGTGTGGGTTCATCAAAGACACCAGAACAAGGAATGTAATATTTATGTTCAGAATGATATCAGAAAAAGGATTACAAATTTAGAAAAATTTGTACCTTTGTTTTTATGCAAAACTGCTTGATAAATTACATCACAAAGAACTGTTGGAACGGCTTGTTAACCTTGAAAAATTTGGGAAAGATATTACGATAATCTAGAATGTATACTGACAGGAAATCACCTACATATGGATAGGAAAAGCATTTAATAAATATACAAAAATAGAAAAAGGTGTACGACAAGAATGTGTCTTCACACCAAACTTTTTCAACCTATACATCAAGGCAATTCTGAGGGAATTAAAAGTCCTACCAGGATTCATTATTGGCGGCCAAAATCTTAACAACATAAGATATGAAGATGACACAGATGGCAGAATTAGAAAGGAAACTACAAAAACTTGATAGTGAAGGAAAGTGAGAAGAAAGGACTAGATATCAATTGCAAGAACATAAAATGCATGTTTGTTAGCCCAACATGAAAATTAGAAATTAAAGATACCAAAATCAAAGAATTTAAATATAATTAAATAAGTTTAAAGGCACATTGGGATAGCAAAAGATACCTTCCAAAAGCTAAGCAAAGTGTTAAGAATCAGAAAAGTTTCATTAGAAAAAAGAAAAGTACATATTAGTTCTCCTATATGGCAATGAATTCTGGACAATCTCCTCACAGATGAAGAAGAGACATGAAGCAAGAGAAACAAAGAAAAGAGTACTGAACTGTTATGTAATATCAGTCTTCCTATATGGCAATGAATTCTGGACAATCTCCTCACAGATGAAGAAGAGACATGAAGCAAGAGAAACAAAGAAAAGAATACTGAACTGCTATGTAATATCAGTCCTCCTATATGGCAGTGAATGCTGGACAATCTCCTCACAGATGAAGAAGAGACATGAAGCAATAGAAACAAAGAAAAGAGTACTGAACTGTTATGTAATATCAGTCCTCCTATATGGCAGTGAATGCTGGACAATCTCCTCACAGATAAAGAAGAGACTTGGCACAAGAGAAACAAAGAAAAGAGTACTGTACTTTTATGTAATATCAGTCCTCTTATATGGCAGTGTATACTGGACAATCGCCTCGCAGATGAAGAAGAGACTTGAAGAAACAGAAATGTGGTTCTACAGAAGGATGCTGAGACATATGAGCAACAATGAAGTTCAAGGGAAAATGAATACAGAAATTTCTAGGGCACATTATGAAGAAAAAGGGTTTGGAAAATGTGATACTCACAAGTCAGATCGAATGGCAAGAGAGACAGGAAAACAACACAACCTACCTAGCAAGCTTGAGTAAAGTGATGGTGGAAGAGAGAACAAAAAGACAAAATTTATTAAGAGCTACAAAGGACAGCAAATTGAAGAGGCATGATCGCCAATGTCCAGAAGGGTCGTGGTTTATTTTATTAAGGCATTTCACTCACACATTGATGGTGTTGATTCCAATCACCCTGGGTATAACTCCAAAATACTTGCCACCCTCAATTTTATAGGCAGAAACACATGATTACATGCTAGGATTTTTTTCTCGCCAATAAAATAGGCTAGTCCTCAGTTTTATATGACTCAGTCCCTGTCTGTCTTGTCTTGAAGTTAGAACTCTATGTTCACTTGCCAAATTGGCTTTTGTGTGTCAACCCCAATTCTTAGTTTGTGAACTTTTTGCCTTATTACTGTTAATTTTCCTTACATATATTGTTTGCTTGCTTTATATTATTTTTTTTGCTCTGTTCTTTTTTTTTTGTGTTTATTATGAACTTTGTCAATTCTGTTTGTTGGGCAATTCTACTATTTATGTTTCACCACGGCCACTCTACAGATGGAGTCTATGTGTATTCAAATTTCTTTTCCACCTTTTCAGTACGGCTAAAATATCACATAACATAAAAATTAAATGAAATTATATTGATCAGAAGAGACTGAAGGTGAAAAAAATTTCATAATGTACAAAATGTCAGTCTTTTGATTTTTTCAATTTCTTTTATTAAAATTAATATGGTAATGACTGCAAAACACTTTTCTCTCCCCATTTTATAGGTAGAAGCATACAAATACATGCTAGGATTTCTTCCTAGTGAATAAAATAGGCTGGTTCTTGGTTTCATATGACTTAATCCCAGTCTGTCTTGCCTTGAAGTTAGAACTCTATGTTTGCTTATCAGAATTTGCTTTTATGTGCCAATGCCAATTCTTAGTTTGTGAACTTTTTGTCATATTACTCTTGCTTTGCCTTATTATTGTTAATTTCCCTTGCATATATTGTTTGCTTGCTTTATATTATTTTTTGCCTCGTTCTTTTCTTTTTTTGTTATTGCTTTGTCAATTCTTTTTGTCAGACAGTTCTGTTACTTATTTTGCATTTGATTATGGCTACTCACTCTGCAGACGGACATTTATTTTATTTCTTGAGATTATGTTAAAGTTTGAAAAGATATTTTTTAAACATCCCCCTATTAATTAAGCACTCACTGTTTTTTTTAGATTTTTCATATTTCCAATGCCCCCATTTATTAACCTCCTTCATATTTATAACATTTTCAATTTATTATGACTTGTACACTTTTATTTGGCACCTTAGGATAGTTTGGTATGTAAATTTGAGTGTACATTAAAGCAGTCGAGGTTTGTTCAACCCCTGCTCGACAGATTATACGCTCTCTCTCAGAAATTGTAACTAAAGTCCACTCAGCTCAATTGCAGTATGAACCTCAACTTGGTTCTGTGGGTGTCAGACAAACGCAAATGTTTCTGAGTAGGTATCTGCAACAGTAATTAGCTTGCCACTCTAACAAACAGGTGTACTCAGAAACGAGCAGTCCATAACAATTTATGTATGAAGACACACACACATGGCATGAAATCTTTCTTTGATGTTTTTTTTTTTTTTTTTTTACAGTAGGTGGGAGGTGGCTGAAAAAGTGTTTTTGTTTTGGTAAAAAGAAAACTTTGACATTACTTAAAAGAAAATGAATTTCTTGTTTCAGCACAAGTCGGCACATGAATCTGGACTCAAACAAAGACTGTCTCCATAGAAAAAATTAGGATCTGATAATTTAATTCCAAGCCAGTCAGTTTAGGCAAAGAAATGGAATTATTTCATCGCAACCTGGTCATTTTAATTGTTTTATTTCTTTTCTCTCTTGGGTTGAGACAACCAACCACAATTAACAATCAAATAGTATAAAGTAAAATATAAACAAATTAACCCATTAATGTCCTTCTTCTTTATGTGTCATATACCCTCAGGATATAGGCGATCATGGCTCTCCACCACTTCCTGTCCTTCATAGCTCTTAATAAATTTTGTCTTTTTTTATTTCTCCTAAACCCTGTTCCACCATCCATTTACTTGAGCTCACTAAGTTAATTATGCATTGTTTCCCTCTGTTGATATTGCCTTCAATCTGTACCATGAGTATCACATTTTCCAAGCCCTCTTTCTTCATTATGAGCCCTAGAAAAAACAACTATCTCTTCCTGATGTTAAGTTTAAGTTTCCTTTTTGTTTCCATTTTCTCTAAAACATAAATCATTAATCACATAATTGGTCCATGGTATTCTCAGCATCCTTCTGTAGAACCACGTTTCTGTTGCTTCAAATCTCTTCTTCATCTATGAAGAGATTGTCCAGCATTCCATAAAGTATTATGTAACCGTTTAGTACTCTTTTTCTTGTTTCTAGTGAAGCTTTTCTATTTCCTAATAATTTGCTTAGCTTTTGGAAGGCATATTTGGCTATCACAATGTGCCTTTGGATTTCAGTTTCATACTTTCCATCCTCTGTTAAAACACTTCCTAGATATTTAAATTTTTGTTCTTGCTTGATTTTGGTATCTCCAATTCGCATATATATATATATATATATATATATATAATTATAAAAAAGTTATTGATCAGAGTTAATTTGGACCAGCAAACAGTAGTATTAAAAAGTGTTCAATACATGTATAAATAAAAAAAATCAAATAATAATTTAACATGCAGAGCCATTTAGTTGAAAAGAAAATTAGGAGATCTGTCAATCACATTACATTGGTTTCAACCTTTCAGTATTTTCAGATCTGGAATAAATAATTTCCTAATGCTTTATTTAGTAAAAATAAATAAATGCACTATGCAAAGCGTAATAGAAGGGGAGGAGAAAAGAAAGGATATTGCGATTGTATCAGAGATGGGGTTATATGAAATGTACATACTTTCATCCTGGTTCATATGAACTCAAAAGAAACTTTTTTGTGTGTATGCATCATGTAATTATTCCTGATCTCTCAATTCAGAAGGTTAAACCTCCTGAAAAAAAAAAAAGCCTCCTGAAAAAAAAAAAAACCCCTCCAGCCTGTTCTGTTATTCAACCCATAGCTGGGGGGAGAAAAGATGGATTCATATTTTTTCCCAAGTGTATTTGTGCATAAATGAATGTAAGGAACTCAGTTCTCCAATTTCTCATATCCAAATTGTTATCTATTACACCACCCACACATGCCATGCTGTCAACAATAATATTCAGCTTTATTCATGGTTGTGGGCGTAAGAATAAAATTACTTCATATGATTCAAAAGGACATGCTGAAAATTTGTCGACTTCTCTTTACTAAGATCTCTTGAAGTGCATTACAGATTTTGGTTTTCTATAGAACTTGGCATCGAAGCAGCAAAAATTATCAGATAATCTTCTTAGTCTTTGGTGTTACCAAAGAGAAGAGTGCCGGCAATATTATTATTATTCTTTTTTTCTTTGACATTCTCTCTTTTTCTATTTTCTTTAAGTTTTTCTTTTGCTTTTCTTTTTTAAATTTCTCTCTGTATCTTCCCATTAATTCTTTATTCTATCTCTCTTTTTTTTTACTCTCTCTCTCACTATGTCTATGCCCCTCTCTATCATATGTTAATACTCTCACATTTTTCTACTTTTTCTTTCTGCTTCTTTCACATTCTTCATTCTTGACTCTTTCTCTCTCCCTCACTTTTTACTCTGTCTCTCTCTTTCACTATTTCTCATTCTCTCTCCCTCACTCTTTACTCTGTCTCTCTCTTTTGATATTTTTCACTCTCTCTCTCTCTCCCTCATTCTTTACTCTGTCTCTCTCTTTTGATATTTTTCACTCTCTCTCTCTCCCTCACTCTTTACACTGTCTCTCTCTTTTGTTATTTTACACTCTCTCTCTCCCTCACTCTTCACTCTGTCTCTCTCTTTCACTATTTCTCATTCTCTCTCTCACTCTTTACTCTGTCTCTCTCTTTCACTATTTCTCATTCTCTCTCTCTACCTCACTCTTTACTCTGTCTCTCTCTCTACCTCACTCTTTACTCTGTCTCTCTCTCTACCTCACTCTTTACTCTGTCTCTCTCTTTCACTATTTCTCATTCTCTCTCTCTACCTCACTCTTTACTCTGTCTCTCTCTCTCTCTACCTCACTCTTTACTCTGTCTCTCTCTTTCACTATTTCTCATTCTCTCTCTCTACCTCACTCTTTACTCTGTCTCTCTCTCCCTCACTTTTTACTCTCTCTCTTTCACTATTTCTCATTCTCTCTCCCTCACTCTTTACTCTGTCTCTCTCTTTTGATATTTTTCACTCTCTCTCTCTCTCCCTCATTCTTTACTCTGTCTCTCTCTTTTGATATTTTTCACTCTCTCACTCTCCCTCACTCTTTACTCTGTCTCTCTCTTTTGTTATTTTACACTCTCTCTCTCCCTCATTCTTCACTCTGTCTCTCTCTTTCACTATTTCTCATTCTCTCTCTCACTCTTTACTTTGTCGCTCTCTTTCACTATTTCTCACTCTCTCTCTCTCCCTCACTCTTTACTCTGTCTCTCTCTTTCACTATTTCTCATTCTCTCTCTCTACCTCACTCTTTACTCTGTTTCTTTCTCTACCTCACTCTTTACTCTGTCTCTCTCTTTCACTATTTCTCATTCTCTCTCTCTACCTCACTCTTTACTCTGTCTCTTTCTCTACCTCACTCTTTACTCTGTCTCTCTCTTTCACTATTTCTCATTCTCTCTCTCTACCTCACTCTTTACTCTGTCTCTCTCTCTCTCTCTACCTCACTCTTTACTCTGTCTCTCTCTTTCACTATTTCTCATTCTCTCTCTCCCTCCTCTTTTCTCTGTTTCTTTCTCTACCTCACTCTTTACTCTGTCTCTCTCTTTCACTATTTCTCATTCTCTCTCTCTACCTCACTCTTTACTCTGTCTCTTTCTCTACCTCACTCTTTACTCTGTCTCTCTCTTTCACTATTTCTCATTCTCTCTCCCTCACTCTTTACTCTGTCTCTCTCTTTTGTTATTTTTCACTCTCTCTCTCACTCTTCACTCTCTCTCTCTCTTTCACTATTTCTCATTCTCTCTTTCTCCCTCACTCTTTACACTGTCTCTCTTTTGTTATTTTTTACTCTCTCCCTCACTCTTTACTCTGTCCTTCTGTTTCACTATTTCTCATTCTCTCTCTAACTCACTCTTTACTCTGTCACTCTCTTTCACTCTATCTCATTTTCTCTCTCCCTCATTCTGGCTTTCATTTTCTCTGTTTCTCCCAGTTTTCCTCAAGGTCTCCTTTCATCTTCTGTCTATTTTTCTCACTCTCACTCTATGATTCCCAATTCTTCAGTCTTTTCTTACTTATAAAAATGATCATCTTCTCACTCACTCACTCTCTCCTATCTCCTCTCTCTTCTTTTACATATTCACTCGCTATTGCACGCTCTTTCACTTCTAGTCTCAGTTTTACTCTCAACCATTCTCATCATTTTCTTGTTTTCTGTCACTATCATTTTTTCTCTCTCTTTTATGAATTTGTTCATCTTCTCTCACACACTCTCCCACCCTCTCTTTTCCTCCATTTACCACTCTCTCTCCTTCACTCTCTCTCTCTCTCTCTCTCTTATTCTCTCCACTATTCCAAAATTTGCACTCATTCTCTCCTCATATATTTCTGTCTGTCTCACTTTCTTGTTGCCCCATTTTTTAATTTGTTTTTAATTAGGAATTATTGTTTACCCTTTCCTACTGCCTCTCTCTCCCACCATTCCCCACACTCTCTTTCAGCTCTCTCCGCTACTTCAACCTCCCCTCATCATTTTTCTGTCTGCCTCACTCTCAAACTCTCTACATAGCACTGTTACTTTAACCTTCTTTAATTATCTCACTCATTCCCTCTCACCAACTCTCTTTTCCTACATTCCCCACTTTCTCTTCCTCATTCTCTCTCTCACTCTCTCTCACTCTCTCTTCACTCCTCCCAATTTTTACCTCAACCTCCCCTCATCATTTTCCTGTTTGCCTCACTCTCTCACTCTCTACATAGCACTGTTACTTTTAACCTTCTTTAATTATCTCATGCATTCCCTCTTACCTTCTCTCTTCCTACATTCCCCCATCTCTCTTCCTCATTCTCTCTCTCTCTCTTCACTACTCCCAATTTTACCTCAAGCCCTCTTCATCTCTCTCTCTCTCTCTCTTCACTCCTCCCAATTTTACCTCAACCTCCCCTCATCATTTTCCTGTTTGCCTCACTCTCTCTCTCTACATAGCACTGTTACCCAACCTTCTTTAATTATCTCCGCATTCCCTCTTACTAATTCTCTCTTCCTACATTCCCCACTCTCTCTTCCTCATTCTCTCTCACTCTCTCTTCACTACTCCCAATTTTTACCTCAACCTCCCCTCATCATTTTCCTGTTTGCCTCACTCTCTCACTCTCTACATAGCACTGTTACTTTTAACCTTCTTTAATTATCTCACGCATTCCCTCTTACTAATTCTCTCTTCCTACATTCCCCACTCTCTCTTCCTCATTCTCTCTCACTCTCTCTTCACTACTCCCAATTTTTACCTCAAGCCCTCTTCATACTCTCTCTCTCTCTCTTCCTCCTCCCATTTTCCTGTTTCCCTCATCATTTTCCTGTTTGCCTCTCTCTCCTCTCTCTAGCACTGTTACTTTTTAACCTTCTTTAATTATTTCCCTCTTACCTTCTCTCTTCCTAATTATCTCTCTTCCTCATTCTCTCTCTCTCTCTTTCATTACTAATTCCTCAACCTCCCTCATCATTTTCCTGTTTGCCTCATCTCTCTCTCTCATTGTTACTTTTAACCTTCTTTAATTATCTCATGCATTCCCTCCCAATTCTCTCTTCCCTCAATTCCCCACTCTCTCTTCCTCATTCTCTCTCTCTCTCTTTCACTACTCCCAATTTTTTACCTCAAGCCCTCTTCATACTCTCTCTCTCACTCTCTCTTCCTCCTCCCAATTTTTACCTCAACCTCCCCTCATCATTTTCCTGTTTGCCTCACTCTCTCCTCTCTACATAGCACTGTTACTTTTAACCTTCTTTAATTATCTCACACATTCCCTCTTACTAATTCTCTCTTCCTACATTCCCCACTCTCTCTTCCTCATTCTCTCTCACTCTCTCTTCACTACTCCCAATTTTTACCTCAAGCCCTCTTCATACTCTCTCTCTCTCTCTGTTACTTTTAATTTTTTGGTCTTTTTTATTTATGAATTTGCTAATCTCCTCTCTCACCCTCTTTCTCTCTTCCACCATTCCCTCAGTCACCATGTAAAACCCCAAGGTTTTGTTAAAAATTAAATCTAACTGTATTCAATTAAATCATTTACTTAATTGATTTAATGGACTTAGTTTTTGTCTCCTTATTTTGCAATCAATTTCATTCACATGAGGAAAATCTTTTATTAATGTTCACCAAATACAAGGCCCAAGTGCCACTCAAGGTAGAGGGTTACTGTGTGGCATTGTACAAGCATAACAAAGGTCAAGTGAAGCTCATGCAGCTATACAGGTAAGATAATGGCTACCTCTAGACTTGAAGAGGTCAAGATTGTAGTGATTGGAAAAACACAAGAGAATGAAAAGACTTTAGAAGAAACTGGAAACCCAATCCTAAACAGGGGACAAGGGATAAACAGTTACTCCCATTCAAAAGACTGGAAGATAGTTTGACCTATCTGCTCCTGTTAGGGGAGGAAAGAAAAAATATTAGTGAATAACATGCCAGAGTTCAAATGTAGACATTAGGATTATAGAGTTGAAGTAAAGTTTAGAAGGAACTGGAAACCCAATCCTAAACAGGAAACAAAGGATAAACCTCTACTCCTGTTCAAAAGACCAACGATAATGCCACCAAGACACAATGGGCTACTGGGAGTGAAAGAGAATGAGAAGACTTTAGAAGGAACTGGAAACCCAATCCTAAACAGGAATCAAGGATAAACCTCTACTCCTGTTTGAAAGACCAGGAAAGAATATGGATCTATCTACTCCTATTGAGAGATAATAAAAAAATAATAATAATTAGTGAATAAAATTTCAGAGTTCAGGAGGAAACATTAGAAGTATTGAGTTGAATTTGACTTTAGAAAGAACCAGAAAACAAAGGATAAACCTTGTTCCACTGTGCTTAGGGTGGGAAGATAAAATATATGAGACTGGCTGTTGAAAAATTCAATCAACACAAAGACAATACAAGACATGGTAAACTTAACAGTTTTATTTAAATTGCCACTCAATCTATTTTGAGTGGGACCAGAAGTACTTACAATCATAATCCTAATCAACATTATTGATGTTGTTATAAACAAACCTTTATACATGTTCAAAAGACCAGGAAAGAGTATAAACCTATCTACTCTTTTATAGTAGATAGGTTTATAGGTAGATAGGGAGAAAAAAATAGTAATCATACTTATTATAAAACCCAGGTTGTGTGTGTGTGTGTGTGTGTGTGTGTGTGTGTGTGTGTGTGTGTGTGTGTGTGTGTCTGTTCGTTTAGATATTGGATTGGATTTCCTACATTTTTCAACTGATTTTAACAAAACTTCACAGGACTACGTAAAATTACCTTGCGGTGGTTCTGACAGTGCCAAAAATTGGAAAAACACAATTGTTTTTGCACAAAATCAATTTGAAAACATGATTAAGAGGCATCGCTGTCACAAGAATGAAAGGAGGACAACTCATATCGAGTTATACTTATTATAAAACCCAGGTTGTTTGTGTGTGTGTGTCTGTGTTCGTTTATATATGGGATCAGATTTCCTACATTTTTCAACAGATTTCAACAAAACTTCACTTTTTTTTGGCAGATAGTGTTTCTTATTGTCTTGCATTCAGAATGCTTCAAAAATTTCATTTACAAGACAATTGTTTATAATAAAATTCTATTCAATCAGTAGACTCATAACGACTGAAAACAATGTTTTTGTTTGAGTTTGACCAATTCGTAAAAAAAAAAAACAAACAAAAAAAAAAAACTAATTAAGACATGCGTGTCCATCAACCTTAAACAATAATCTTTGTCAATTTTATTTTTCAGTTTTTATGATGGTTGATACTTGATCTATCTCTTACTGTTACATCCCCGGGAAACGCCGGGCTCTACTGCTAGTTAGTGAATAAAAGTTCAGATGAAGATGTTAGAAGTATAGAGTTGAAGTAGACTTTAGAAGAAATGGGTTAAAGATTCTGTTTCTGAAAATAAAACAACAAAACACATCATTCACTAAACTTAACTAATTTTCAAGGTGTTAGTTTCTTTAGGAATAGAAATGAGGACATTAATTTTGGATTCAAATTTTGTATTAGCCGGCCCGTTTATATAATGATGAATCTTGGATTATGAACTCTATTCTTTAACTTTACTGTCAGAACAGATTATGCTACCTCAACAGAATACTCCAATCTAGATCTCTTCAATAACGATCTATCCTGCTTATCCTTTTAACCTTCTTACCACCTACTCTTTTATTCATCATAACCATTTTCATGGCAACTGTTCATATTAGCTCCAGTCCTTAGTTCCACCAGTTCAAACCTTCTGATCTCTCGAATTATCACCATATTTGTTTCTTACCACTTTTTGGCAAAGTACTACAGTTTCAAATCAATGGAAAATTGGTCGAGCATCTTACTGCACATGACCTACTTTCAGATAAACAATATGGCTTCTGTTTCTCCAGCTCTACCACTAATGTTTTAACAGCTATCATTGAATGTGTCTGTCAAGCTTTAGATAAGAACAGTGAAGCTCAGGCTGTGGCTCTAGATGTCTCAAAAGCATTCAACAATGTTTGGCATGCTGGCCTTCTCCACAAGCTCAAGAGCTACAATGTCTCTGGATGAATATTTGGTTTAATTTGGTCATTCCTAACAAATTGTGCAATGAAGGTTATGTTGAACATGTACACTTCTATTTCATTTCACGTTAATCTAGGGTGGGGGGATTCCCCCCAGGGTTCTATCCTTGGACCTGGGTTGTTTCTTATCTTCATCAACAACCTTCCTGATGCCATCAGTTTCCAACTAGGTATTAAAACTGACAAAGTTTGCAATAAGCAATCACAAGAGAAAGAAAAGAACAGAGCAAATAAAATAATATTGAGCAAACAATATATCTAAGGCAAAGTAATGGTAATAAGGCAAAGCAAGAGAAATAAGGCAAAGCAAGAATAATAAGGCAAAACAATAGTAATGAAACAAAATGATAGTAATAAAAAAAACAACAGTAATAAGGCAAAGCAGCAGTAATAAGGTGAAGCAACAGTAATAAGGTGAAGCAACAGTAATAAAACAAAACAACAGTAATAAAACAAAACAACAGTAATAAGATGAAGCAACAATAATAAGGCAAAACAACAGTAATAAGGCAAAGCAGCAGTAATAAAGCAAAGCAGTAGTAATAAGGAGAAGCAACAGTAATAAAACAAATCAACAGTAATAATACGAAGCAACAGTAATAAAGCAATGCTACAGTAATAAGGCACAGAAACAGCAATAAGGTGAAGCAACAGTAATAAAACGAAACAACAGTAATAAGTCGAAGCAACAGTAATAAGGCAAAACAACAGCAATAAGGCAAAACAACAGTAATAAGGCAAAGTAACAGTAATAAGGCAAAGTAACAGTAATAAGGCAAAAGTTTCACAAACTAAGAATGGTGTTAACACACAAAAGTGTGTACAGACAAGCAATCACAGCATTCTGGCTTCAAGACAAGAAAAAACAGAACTAAATCAGATGAGACCGAGAAGTACGCTATCATCTGTATGCATCTGTATGTTTTGGTGTTTTGTTTAGAAAGTTGGGGAGGGAGATATTTTGGCAATCATTCTACCCTGATTTCCGCTCAGTGTTGATCATCTTTTACTTGTGTCTCTGTCATTGGGCAGAGTGCAACTCAGTTGTGGCTCTGTCCATGGACAGAATCACAGCTGAGGAAAATAGATACTATGAGGTGCCTGGTCCCAGGGAACAGATGCCTGAGGCTGCACCCACTCATTGCACTAGAGACAAGGTATCAATAGTCATACTGATGCCAGTGCAACTGATAGTTGCGGGGTGCTGTGCAATTTTTGTCCTTGGCCTAGGTGTACATGTTTGGGTTCCCCACGTTAAACCCAACCTTGTGTCACACCCTCCCTCAATAGGGAGACCAGGGTAAATAATATTCCACCTAAAATCGGAACCAACATAGTGATCACAAATTCTTTTCAAGGTAAGATTTTGTTTTCTCCTTTGATGATAATAAAAATTAAAATAACAGTATTATAAGTTTCTAAAAACCTTGTATGAATTGATTTCTGTCTGTAACTCATTAAACTCATTATAGGTTTCTAAAAATCTTGTATTAACTCATTAACTCTCTACCTCGAGTGGCTCACAGGTCTTGTATACAGTGAACATCATTGTAAAATAAAAATGGCCACCCTCCTAAAAGTGGAACAATGGGCATTAATAGGTTAATTTTTTTTAACTTTTCCAAAGTTAAGCAACGTTGAGCCTGGTCAGTACCTAGTCAGTACTAAGTTAGATGGGACCAAGAAGTGGCCTATCTTATTGGCTAGGAAGAAATCCCAGCATGTATTTGTGCATTTTGCCTATAAATTTGGGGAGGGGGTGTTTTTGCAGTAATTCTCATGTAGATTGGAACAACACTGTTCTTTTGTTGTTCTTTCTATATAATAACATTTTTTTTTCAGTTTTTTTTTTTGACTCTTAGTAACCCCTTACATTTTAGTGGCTTTATCCCCTTACTTGGGGTGAGGGGATCAAAAAGAAAATTTCACTTTGTAAAACTTTCTGTGTAAAATATTTTGTTATATTTTACACAACATTGTTTTTCATTCTTCATTTTTCATTTTTTAATAAATTTGTCAAAGTTTAAACAAGGCCACATAAGAATTAAAACCATCATAATTCTTTTAAAATAACTTAAGTAGAATAAATCTGCTCCAAATATAGTTTACAATAATATTATAATCTGGGATGTATTCTAAGTCTGACAATACCAGGTGAAGCTGTTAGTTTGAAATTAAGTTATCACCAAGCAAGAAGTCAGGCTTTTACTGGCATAAGACTCTTCCATCCTGGCTTTTTCATTTTGAAGACAACTTGCACGTTTCCCTAAACAAAGATTATGTTTCTTGTGAAACATTTAATCCGGTTTTATACTGACTGAAGAAAAAAAAAAAAAAAGAAGTGCTTGCAGTATTGTTGCTAACTTGGTTGAAATGATAGTCATTGCTAAATAGACACCAGGCTAACAATATATAATAGTATTTGTAGACAGATGCAGG
>CAHIKZ030001290.1:65000-205000 GCA_903632075.3 Acanthosepion pharaonis | reverse complement strand
GAGAGTCAGTCAGTTCTGTGCCTTGCATGATACACACTTAGGCGATCATGTATCTTTCGATACATGACTGATATGGCAGAATTTTTTCCCACATTAGTTTGCCATTTCTTTCTGCGATAGACCAGTTGCTATCCAAGGCTATAGAACCTGGTCTGTCCTGCTATTTACCCAGAGCTGCGGAGGGAAAAGAAGAGGATTCATACCCAACCTGGGGGGCCACAAATCCTCAAGGGCAAATTGGATGTGGAAGAGCAGCACTTGTTTAAAACTGACGCATCTCCACTGAAAACTGACACATCTCCACTGAAAAAAGAAGTTTTGCAAAGATTCCAACTCAACACAAATGTGATTCTCTTAAAAATTTGTTTTAAAAACAGTATTTCAGTTTTCAGGAAAATTTTTCATGTGTTGAAATCTTTAAACATTTTTATTTTCTTGGTTTTATCTTTCTAGAAATGTAAAACATAGGGACAAGAAATTTCATTTTAGTTACTAGCCACAAACTTCTGGTTAGTATTTATTATGGTGACCTATCTACATTAGATTGAACTCTTCCTCCTTCATAAAGACTTCTGAAGCAGGCAGTCGGGACGCAGTGTAACCTGATAGTTTGGGTGGACACTTCTATCTGCTGACTAATAACACTCTTATTTTGTATACATGTTCTGTTATTTCAATAAACTTGTTCAATCTACCTTCTTTTTTCCATGTCTTTCTTTCTGACCTCTAAAAGGTCACAACAGTATTAATAAAAAAAATATCAGAGATCCTCCTTAGTGAATAATCTAAGAATAAAAAATGATTTTACCAAAATATGTTACTGTTATGGTCTGGTTCCTGGTACCACGGTGATAGTCCAAGGTAGAACCAATAAAGAAGAACTTGAACACAGGTATGGAATAACACAGATATATTACAAACAGGAATATATGCAGAGAAGTAGAAGTGTTAGTATGAACAATCAGGTTTAGTAGAGAGAACAATGTAGTCTCGACCAGTATCACTATTCCAATGTCTTGCAGTAATTGTCTGAACACGACTCTGTTTCAGACTGCCTCTGACTCGACTCTTGACTCGACTTGAACTACTGACAATATTCAGTCACCCCCCCCCCCATCCACGAAGGCATCATGTGGCACAAGGCCGGTTTAATGTGGGATCTCCGAGCCTGTGGGCTCGGCCAAAAATATGCCCATTGAACCAGTATAAATGGGTTCAAGGTTGGTTTACCTCACCGAAAGAGACTCCGTCCTTTATAATTTAGCCTCGTTCGGGTTCCTCCCCGCCCGAAGGCAGAGAGTTCAACCGATCAGCTGGTCAAGACGCGAACGACTGACAATATTCAGTCACCCCTCCACTGGTGCAGCATGTGACATAAGGTCATTTATTTATTGTGGGTTCTCCAAGCCCATGGGCTCGGCTCAATAATATGCCCATTGAACCCGTATAAACAGGCTCAGGGCCGGTTTACCTCCACGAACGAGACTCCGCCCCTCGGCATAGCCTCGTTCAGGTTCCTCTCCGCCCGAAGACAGAGAGTTCAACCGAACAGTCAGTTCAGAAGTGAACGACTGATTCCTTGCCTACTCCTGAGGTGCAGTATTTATTGAGTATGGAATAGTCCATTATTATTATTATGGGTAAGATCCCATAACAGTTACCGTCTTAATTGATTTAAAAGAAATGTTCAGAAAGAAAATTACAATTTAAAAAAATAAGTGCTAATGAAATTAGCACTTCTGTCCCCTTGTTCCCCAGGATGCATGGGGATTCCACGTGGTTGAGAGGTTTGGGGTTGTAAGCACCAGCCCTGTCGATTATTATTACTTAGGTAAAAAAAGAAAGTAAAAAGTACAAAAAGGCAAACGGCTGAAACTAGCCCTTTTAGGACTTCAACCTCATCAGGGGTTCCTGCATAGTATGCACTGCACCAACCATGCAGATGCACAATGTATATTATTAACTGACTAGCAGTAGAGCCCGGCGTTGCCTGGGGATGTAACAGTAAGAGATAGATCAAGTATTGACCATCATAAAGACTGAAAAATAAAATTGACAAAGATTATTGTTTAAGGTTGACGGACACGCATGTCTTAATTAGTTTTTTTTTTTGGGGGGGTTTTTTTTTTTTTTTTTACAAATTGGTCAAACCCAAACTCAAACAAAAAAATATTGTTTTCAATCGTTATGAGTCTACCGATTGAATAGAATTTTATTATAAACAATTGTCTTGTAAATGGAATTTTTAAAAGCATTCTGAATGTAAAAATAAAGAAAAAAAAAGTGTGTGCAAGAAAATAAGAAACACTACCTGCCAAAAAAAAAACTGAAGTTTTGTTGAAATCGGTTGAAAAATGTTGGAAATCCGATCCCATATATAAATGAACACACACACATACACAAAAACAACCTGGGTTTTATAATAAGTATAATTCGATATGAGTTGTCCCCCTTTCATTCTGGTGACAGAATTGTGTTTTATCGTGTTTTCAAATTGATTTCATGCAAAAACAATTGTTTTTCCAATTTTTGGTGCTGTCAGAACCACTGCAAGGTAATTTTACGCAGTCCTGTGAAGTTTTGTTGAAATCGGTTGAAAAATGTAGGAAATCTGATCCAATATATAAACGTACAGACACACACACACACACACACACACACACAATCTGCGTTTTATAATAAGTAAGATGACTGACAATGTAACAATTTAAAAATAATTAAAAAAAATGACGGATGGTGGCTATAAAACAGTGATGAAATGAAATGGCAGTGGCCACAATGTGTTCCTCAAAAATGCAGGGAAAGTCAGGGGTTTCAGGGGTAAGACAGGACAGCCCTGTTTATGCATATCAAGTTTTTGAAGTCTTCTTTTCTCATTGTATCCTTGAAATTTTAATTATTTCCTTTTGATGCTAAGTATAAATGTTTCCATTTTCTTGGTGAAAGAACGAGACGATTTAATTGTAGACAAAGGGCATTTACCTCTGTAAATATTTAATGTGGATGCGATGATGTTATTTTTTAAGTAAATGTCAGGACGATCCTTCATCCATAAGGAATTGTCAAAGGAAGAGGTTCTTGTAATAAAAGAACGACATGTTGCTTAACAAGCAGTAAGAAAAAAAGAGGAGGATGAAAAGCCGAGTAAAATGTTGAGCAGATGTTCTCAACTATTAACCACGCATGGAAATAGGTAGAAGACACAGATCCAAATGCAGAACATTAACCTTTTGGAGAAAGAAAAAAATGTTTACCCAATACAAAGCCCAAGAGCCACTCAAGGTAGAGGGTTACTGAATGAGGTTGAAGGAGGGCAAAATAAATGCAGATTATCAGGATATATATGGTCTGGTGCACCTTCTGTTTACCTCGGAGTTCTTGACAAGATCCAGAGGCGGATATGTAATATAATTGGCCCTGATCTGGCATCTCGTCTACAGTTTAAAAATCTCACAGACGCGCCGTCACCTCTCTCTGTCTTTTTTTTTTCACTTTCATGGTAATTTCTCCGATGAGCTGCTTTCACTGGTTCCCAGACTTCATGAATTCAAGCGCCCTACGAGGCTGGCATCACACTCTCACACTTTCACTGTAGAAACTTTTAAATGTAGCCATCTTTTCTACTCCAATAGCTTCATACCTCACACCTCTCGCCTGTGGAACACCCTTCCCTATTACTGTTTCACTGAGAGCTATAATCTCCAACTATTCAAATGTAATGTCAATCGACATCTCCAGTTACCTTGATCTACCCACTATCCCTCTCCTCATCCTTTCTTCTATGACTCTTATCTGCTCTTGCTCCAAATCTTCTGCAACCCCCTGCATCCTAGTGGCTTCACGTCTTGCTCAGGGCGTAATGCTTAAAAAAAAAAAAATAGGATAGATAATTGTTGACCTGAAACTTGAAGAGATTAAGATTGTCATGCTTGGGGAAGCATCCTCTTCTGTTCTATAAAGTAGTTGCTCTTGAGAAGAAGCTGGCTGAGTTGAACTTCCTCCTTATGAATGGAATACAAAGGGAATGAGGATGGTTTTTGTTGCTCTCTGAGTGTCAGGATTCCAAACATTTAACAACACCACCTTCTTTATTTGAAACACAAAATAGGTTATTCATTGAAGGAAATGTAGTAGTAGTAGTAGTAGTAGATCAATTGAAATAATATTTATATATTTTTTTTAGAAATATACAATAACAAAATGTTCAATTTTCCTTGCAGTGAAATTTGTTTTATTAAGTAATTAAGTGTTCTTCATGCAATGTGAGATATGTGACTTACTTTATGAAAGTGGCCCTAACGTGTTTGTGAGTTCATAGACAAGGGTTTACTTGGTGGCTGATGGCTTTGTTTGCAACTGTGTATGTATGCACATGTAAATCAAACTAATCTTTAAAATTGTTTTGAACCCTGAGAAGCAGTATGCTTCTATTTTATATTATTTAAAATCTAATTTCACATAGAAGTGTGAAATTTTGTAAATTGGTTAGAAAATAATTTCATGCTGAATCACGAGAATCTTTTTCTCAAATTTGTGGTGAGTGGTGAAGGGAGTTATTATAGTTATTTTCTAAATGGTTAAAAAAAAAAAAAACATGAGGTAGGTCAGCAACTATGTCTGCCAAGTATTTTGGCAGTATTTGCTCTCGTAATTATTGTTTATCTAACAAACCTTCTGATGGGATTGTATTGGTTGAAAAATATATATAGAATTTAATTTCTATAGGTGTGGCCCTCTGGACATGACGTGATGGGTTATATCTGTAAATGTCTGAACTAACAGAATTAGGGAATATATCTTGTCAGAAGATTTTCCATGGAAATTTACTCCTGTCTCAATACTAAGTCTGATTCGTTCAATAAGTTCAAATTGGTAGCTGACCTTAAAAATGACCTATCATCTGTTGTTAACTGGAGCAAAGAATGGCTTGTTAATGTTAACACCTCTAAAACAAAACTACTCTCTATTAATCATCTGAGAAATTCCCTTCTGCTTTCCATGCATCATGGTTAATGATAACCTCTATGAGAGTGACTCATTCCACCTTCTTGAGCTTACATTCTCAGCTGATATGAAGTAGAAAGATTATAATGATTCCATTGCTAGGTCAGCTGCTAAGAAAGTTGGATCACAGTGTCATGCTAGACTATTTTTTTCTCCAGAATCTATCTCACATATCCATAAGTCTATCATTTTGCCAATGTCTAGAATATCTAATGTTTATATATTGTCCAGTGGCTCCTGCTATATATTTAATGCTAACCTTTCAAATGTGCTTGCATTATCTGTATATATCAGGCTGTAAATATGATTTTAAAATAATTCTTTGCCTGTTCTTCAACCTACCATTGTCTATTTCCTTTTTATTTTTAAACATTTAAAGACTCACAATATTCGGACTATTGTCCTCATCTTTGTTGCCATATTTATTACAACCTTTCAGCCATTGTATGCTCCAGCCTTCTTTAGGTGGTTGGAATGTCAAACTGAACCCTTTATTTCGCTCACTGGGGTAGACTGTTCTAGTCCCATGTGCCATGTCCTCAAGGACACATGGTACAGTGGATAAAGGTGTTGGTTAGATCCAGTGACAGGACCCAAAGAGTGTGAGTTCAATACCTGGTTAAGGCAGTGGAGAACTTTCAGAGGAGAATTAACAGGAGATAACTGATAACTGATATTCATTAAACATGGCACATGGAACTAGAACAATCTACCCCAGTGAGTGAAATAAAGGGTTCAGTTCAACATTCCAACCACCTGAAGAAGGCCGGAGCGTACAACAGCCGAAATGTTGTAATAAATATGGTGAAAAAACAAGAACAATAGTTCAAATAATGTAAATAGTGTACATAATACCTCATCTCAGAGATATAGACAGATTTAAAGACTCATCAACAGTATAAAATAGTTTATAAATTAAGAATTTCTGAATAATCTCAAAGTATTCAACACAATGTCAGAATAAAATAATGTGAAAAATCAACTCAAATTAATAGTGAAAAAATGTTTCAATGTTTTCAATTTCATATCCTAAAATAAAATCCAAAGAAGGATCAACAATATTATTAGTCCTGATCTGGCATCTCAGCTTCAGTCACTTTCTTACCGCCATAAAATTGCTTCCCTATGCTTTTTCTATAAATAATTTTATGGTAATTGTTCGAATTAGCTCTTCACTAAAATTGTTGTTTTATTCCCCTCCCTGCACAGACAATGAATTGTACATATGGGGACTAGTTAGGACTTTCATAGAGACAATGAGGTATTATGGTGAATGTAGTAAGAAAGGTAAGAATGCATTGTTTTGGTGTTAGGAATATTGTTGTATGTTTGGGTTAGTGATTGTGGCTAGCTAAGTTTAATATTAAGACAGAAGAAGACTGTCCTTTTCCCCATTCCTCATTTTGGCCTTGTGCCACATTTTCTGTACATAGCAGAATAAATATCTCTCTTCATTATGGTATCTAGGCTTTAGGAATTTAAGTGCAATATTATATTGGCAACAAAGTCTCAACAATTTACATTTGAATTTACTAGATGTAACTGTAAGTTCTATGCTAACAGTTTCTTTTCTTGCACTTCTCACCTGTGGAACTCTCTTCCAGCTCCATGCTTTCCAGTCAACTTTGATCTTCAAAAATTTAGATGCAATGTTAATTGTTATTGTTCTGGCCTTGTTAGGGCCAGAAATAAAGACACAAAGAGAGGAATTGAGTTAATCAAATATATTAACAGAAACAGTAATACAAACATATACAAACGAGAGTGTTACAGCAAGAATATTCGGTCCGACTGTCAGAGCTGACTGCTGGAAACTTACCTCTGCAAAAAAGCAATACCTGCTCCTATTTATAGCTGGTAGATTCCATGCATGCATGGGTAAATTACCATAACAGTTATCTTCTGTTTTCGTAATTCCTGTTCTATTATTGTTATGGGTATGTGGCCAGGTGGTTAGAACTTTTGATTTCTGTGTGACCTTGTCTGAATCTCATTGTCAATTTATCAAGAAGGTGACTTCTTGATGTCATTGGCCTGTAGAGGCAATCCCAGTGTGCAGCACCTTTGGAAAGTGCCTGGAAACTATACCAGAGGTTGACCCAAGCTGTGTGAGTGAAATTAGATGGTGAAACTATTTGGAAACTGTCAAAAGTTGAGCTAGCACAAAGTTGAAAGTCATCGTGGCTGAAGGTTTGAGCATACTGACGTTCAAACTGTTGATCACACCAGATAATTTGATGGGATGTGTTCTCTGCCAGAAACTGTAACTAAGGTCTGTTCAGCGTAGTTACAGTATAAACCACAGGTGGTTCCTGTGGATGTTGAACAAACACAAATATGCCTGAGCAGGCATCTGCAATAGGGATTGGCTAACCTCCCTAGCAGATAGGCATACACAGATACCAGCAGCTAGCCATTACCTATTATTACTTACTCTGTTATTGTTCTCGCTCCTTAATAATATTTTTCTTTTTCTTATATTCTTTCACACAGTAACCTTTTGCATCTTAGTGGCTTTGTTGCCTTGCTTGGGGGTGAAATTATTACAAAAATAAATTCCAAAGCTTCAATAACGACAGGCAATGTTTTTGTCTTGAGATGCCACATTCTACGGATTTGTAACTTGCAGTCCTTATATTTGCTTAGTTTCTCAAATGTCTTCAACATTTATCAGAAGACAGGTGTTTTCAATATGATTCTTCACAATTATAACTGGCCAATTTGTCAACATCTTCAAAATTCAAGAAAGTATGAAATTTTAAATATCTGGTAAGTGATGGAAATTTGACACCAAAATCCAAAGGTAGATTGGAATAGCAAATACTGCCTTTCAAAAGCTGAGCTAAGTATTAAGAAACAGGAAAATGACATCCCTGACATCTCTTACCAGAATTAAATTATGGACACCAGATCAAATCTAACCTGAAAAAAATAACTTATACTGCTTCTCTCCATGTTTCTTTTTTTTCACTAGTAGTTTTCCTAGATTTTATGAAGACTAAATTGGTGACAAGGTCTCATCTTTCTATAATTGTAATGGCTAGATGTAACCCTAAATTCTATGCTAACAATTTCTTCTCTCGTACTTCTCGCTTGTGGAACTCCCTTCCAGCTTCTTGCTTCCCAGTCAACTTTGATCTTCAAAAATTTAAATGCAATGTTAATCATTATCTTCTGCCTCCTGAATAATTTCATTTTTTTAAATCAGTATCACCCCATGAAATGCAATAAAGCCACTAAGACACAAGGGGTTACAGAATGTGGAAGAATTAGGAACCGAAATACTAATAATGAACAGGAACAGGAAAGAAAAGCAGGAAGAGAGTAGATAGTGATTCTTATTCTTTTAATGTTCTTTCTCATTAACGATGATTCTTTTTCTTGTATTCTTTCAGTAATCTTTTTCATCTTAGTGGCTTTATTGCCTTGCTTGGTATGAAATGATATAATAAATAAATGTAGATTTCTGGTTTTTTTTCCTCTGTTAGCTTGTATACGACATTGTGCTGCTGTTGCTTTTGTAAGGACCAATGATATTATGTATGGTCCTTGTCTTAAGTTTATTGTCAAGAATTGTAAGATTAGTGCACTCTTTGAAAAAATAGAGAAGGAAAGACAGGAATAAGCAAAAAAGAGAGAAGGAAAAACAATAAGAAAAAGAAAGAGAAGGAATAAAGGAAGAGAGATTAGAAAAGGAAACAGAATAAGAGAGGAAAGAGAAAGAAAGAGAAAAGAAAAGGAGAGACAAAGGACTGAGAAAAGAATGAATGAATGAATGACAAAGGAATAAATAAAAGAAAGAAAGACAGAAATAAAAAAATAGCAGAAAGAAAAAACAAAGGTATAAGCAAAGAAAGAGGGAGAAGGAAAGACAAAAGAATAAAGGAAAGGGGATAAAGAAAAAAGAAAGAAGATTTTGAAATAATAAAAGAGAAATTGAAAGAGGGAGAAAAAGATAAAGAATCACTGTCTAATGAAATCAAAGAGAAAAGATTGAAATGAGAAAAAGAATGAAAAAGAAAAAAGAGAAAAAGAATGAAATGGAAAAGAATGAAAAAGAAAAAGAATGAAATGAGAAAAAGAATGAAAGAGAATAAAGAGAAAAAGAATGAAATGTGGAAAAGAATGAAAGAGAAAAAGAATGAAAAAAATGAAAAAGAAAAAGAAATGGAAAAGAATGAAAAAGGAAAAGAATGAAAGAGAAAAAGAATGACATGAGAAAAGAATAAAAGAGAACAAGAATGAAATGGAAAAAGAATGAAAGAGAAAAAGAATGAAATGAGAAAAAGGAAAAAGAATGAAAGGGAAAAGAATGAAATGAGAAAAAGAATGAAAGAGAAAAGGAATGAAATAGATAAAGAATGAAAGAGAAAAACAATGAAATTTAAAAAGAATGAAAGCGAAGAAGAAAGGACAAATGAAAATAATCTGGCTGATTTTATTATTACAATTGACCAATTTGTATTTGTTTTCCAAAAGTAAATCCCAGTTTTTCACTTTTGATTGAATAATTAATACTAATATATTTACTAATCTAATCAGGCCAGCAGCGAATGTCCAATTAACACTTGTTTGATGGTTTCGATAGCCTCAATCAAGATGTGCAAAGGCAGTCATGCCAACAACAATATTTTTTCTTACACCTTCTGAGACTGAAGCATTCATGGCAGATTCTTATACTGGCTGGATAAATTTGAATTCTATTTTGAGTTTCAATATAACACACACATCAAAATATATTTTCATTATACAGGGTGCATCAAAAATACCTCCCACATAATGGTAAGACATTAGTGACAATAATGTCTTCAACTAGCTAATTACTTACCATTATTTGGAAAGCATTTCTGTCGCACTCTGATAAAAAATGTCTTAAAATAATTGTCAGACTTTGTCCATTTCATAATGTGTGATGTTGTTTACATTTGGATATGCATCAAGCAGATATGAATGTACAAGAGAAAATCATGGAGAATTGTAGTTTAAAAACAATAAAATCGATCTTGCTAACTGAAACGCTCCTCTGTGGCTCAATCAGTAAAAGCATGTTAGGCTATATGATGGTTCCGTATAGGATACAGGTTCGATTCCTGTTGGAGGATGCATATTTTCTATGAAAATTTCTCGGACATTCAGGCCGGTAAAAGTTGTTAATACTGTTTATTATAAACAGAGCATTTACTTAAATATTTGTATAAGAAAAGTACTAATTCGTTTCATGGAACACTTGACTTTAACATCCAGTTTAACACAATAGTCAAGCACATAATTGTAACCACCAGTCAGTAGCATGATATTTCTATTTATAGTAAATCGTGGTCTACATTTTCATTGTCTAGAGATTCATGTTCAAACTCTGGTGTCAGCAGTGACACTTTCCATTCATATATGAGAAAGCTTTAGCTTTTATTTTTATATATATATATATATATGTATATATATATATATGAAGAAATATAGTTTTAAGGTGTGCTATGTTTATAGGATAAAGTGCTCAATATCAGAGATAGAGCATATGTAAATATGAATATAAAAAAGAACATTGAAGTCAATGTCAGATAATTACAGGCTGTTCCATGCTGGACTTAATCATCAGGACACAAATTCGCAGCCTGATGATTGCATCCAGCATAAAACAGCCTGTTGCCTCTGAGAGTTAACTTCAATGTTCACTTTTATATATATATATATATATATATATATATAAAAATTGATGTGGCTTGACGATTGCTTCTAGCATGAAACAGCCTGTTTCCTCTAAGTGTTGACTTCTATGTTCACTTTTATATTTACACAATGCTCTATCTCTGATATTGAGCACATTATCCCATAAATATAGCACACACCTTTAAGACTATATTTCTTCATATATATATATATATATATATATATATATATATATATATATATATATATATAGAGTGAACATTGAAGTCTACACCCTGTGTTATGTTTCTGTTTCATGCTTATACACAATTTTAAGTGATTGCATGTAAAGCATGAAACAGACTGTTACTGCTGGATGTCAACTTCAATGTCCACTTTTATATTTACATATACTCTATCCCTTATTATTTCTGGTAAAAGGACTCTGCACCATGCCACACAAGAAGGAGAACCCTGTTATGGCTCTCAGATAATTTCTGTAACCACATCACCCCCTTACATTTGGCCACCTAACTCCCCATGCTGCAACCCCCTTGATTATTATGTGTGGGGTACAGTTGAATGAGAGACCAACAAAGCTCCTTTTAATACTAAAAATGAAAAGTCAAGGAATATGGCAGCATTCACCAACTTGAACAAAGAGACCATCCAGAAGAGTTGCAGGAGATTCTGAAGTTGCCTGGAGGCTGTCGTTGAAGCCAATGACGATTTTATTGAATAAATTTACTCTTTAATATTTCAAGATATTTTTGTGTAACTCTGGTAAATATATCTGTTAAAATGAGATGTCAGTGTTATTTTCATTTTTGCAGAATTTAGATGACAATTTATCCATCGCACCCTGTATAACTGTTAAAATGAGATGTCAGTGTTATTTTCATTTTTGCAGAATTTAGATGACAATTTATCCATCGCACTCTGTAGATCTGTTAAAATGAGATGTCAGTGTTATTTTCATTTTTGCAGAATTTAGATGACAATGTATCCATCAATGAATGATAGGCAGACATCAATGAACAATTCTGACTCCCCAATTTCACCCACAAGGTTTGGGTTGACATGTGACATGTTTTTCATGTTCACTTTTATATTTATATTTATATATATAAAATTCGTGGCTTGACGATTGCTTCTAGCATGAAACAACCTGTTGCCTCTAAGTGCTGAGTTCTATGTTCACTTTTATATTTACACACGCTCTATCTCTGATATTGAGCACATTATCCTATAAATATAGCACACCTTAAGACTATATTTCTTCATATATATATATAAGTGAACATTAAAGTCTGTATATCTGTTAAAATGAGATGTCAGTATTATTTTCATTTTTGCAGAATTTAGATGACAATTTATCCATCGCACTCTGTAGATCTGTTAAAATGAGATGTCAGTGTTATTTTCATTTTTGCAGAATTTAGATGACAATTTATCCATCGCACTCTGTAGATCTGTTAAAATGAGATGTCAGTGTTATTTTCATTTTTGCAGAATTTAGATGACAATTTATCCATCGCACTCTGTAGATCTGTTAAAATGAGATGTCAGTGTTATTTTCATTTTTGCAGAATTTAGATGACAATTTATCCATCAACGAATGATAGTGCAGACATCAATGAACAATTCTGTCTCCCCAATTTCATCCACAAGGTTTAGGTTGACATGTGACATGGTTTTCATGTTCTTTCCAAAGGTAATGCATGCTGAAATCACCTCCTTAGTCCAATACCATCAAGAAGTCACCTTCCTGACAAATTGACCATAGTGAGATTTGAACTTGGGTTTCATGTCTCTTTACTCTTCATAAGAAGGCAAAAGCAGTCAAGCCTCCCTGATCAAGTAAAAAAATATAAATAAATCTAATAAAATAATGTATTCTCTCTTGTAAAGCCTAAGGCTGATTAATTTAAAAACTGACATTTATTTTCATCCACTTTCAGAAAATATCAAAATAAAAGGTCATTGATGATGGACGAGGTTTAGTGTCACTTGAGCTGAGATTTGACCCATGAAACAATGTCTATTAAATCTCATTTAAGCTTTTCTCAAGTTACAAGGATCAAATGTAGCTTATAAAAATCAAATCAAATATATCTTATAAAAGAAAACAGAAGGTGACTTTATTTAACAGTCACACAACTTGATCCAATCTGATGCAGGATTTGTTGGGTTTAACAATGGAGGATATCAAACAGGATGCATTGTGGGTAATAATGATACTTATGTTCTTATTTCTTGTTGATCTTAGAGTCAAGAGAGTTGTGAAAAGTACGCAGACAGCAGAGACACTTACTATGGTTGGTACTATTGAAGCCTGCACTTTTTACAGAAAATATCTTCTAGAACTTTTATGAATTGAAGACGGGCAGGAAAATCTTCCAGTAATCTGTAAAAATGACAATGCAGGCCTATATGAGTCTGCTCACTCATCTATTCAAATATTGGATAAAAGGCTGAGAAGTGAAAGTGCTATCATTCATGAAATGCTTCAACAAAAATTAATGCCTAAACTTGAATGGATTTCCGGCTCAAGCCAAGTTACAGATTGCCTGGCAAAAAGAGGTGTCTCCTCTAACATGATTCTGGATCATGTATCTCTCTTTCTTAAAAAAAAAAAAAAAAAAAAAATTGTACATTAAAACATGTGATAAATAAGCTGCCACTATGGTCTTCACAAAAAAGTGAAATGGTGGAGAGCTGTTAACTATGCTAACTTATACATTTAAAAAAAAAAAGATCGAAGTTAAAAGAATAAAACTCCAAAAAGCAAATCTGTATCTGTTGTAGTTTTCACCGTCGAGGCTTGTATTTCGCTGTCGGTCCTAAAAAGGTTCGACGTACAAAACGTTAGGAACTTGTTATAATAGTTAATGACGCAGCAATCTAGTTGTGGTGGTTGATACTTTAATGTCCAACATCGACTGACTCACCAACTTACTGAGCTCCCTGGCGACTGCTACTATTTATTATGTGTGGGAGAGTCTATTAACAATAGAATAGGTATGTTCTGGTATAACAGTATCTTTCTTTTGTCTCCATCCTTTTCACCTGCGTTCCATTTTTCTCTAGCTTTCTTCATCATCCTCTGGCTTACCTGCTTTTAGTCTTCATCCCTTGTTCCTTTGCCTTTCATCTGCTTTTCTTTTTGTTTTTCTCTGGCTTTCTTACTTACCTTCTGCTTTTTTTCTTTTCTCCACTTCCATACTTTAGCTAATGCTGTTGTCATATAAAAATGAACAGACATGCAATTTCTGGTTATGTATATTATATATTGAACATGCAGACTGATCCGAGACCAAAATGCATATCCAGTCTTAAGTAATCCCATTTTTTACAGCTATTTTCATTGCTTGATTAACTGACACAAATCATAGTAAAATATGTGATAATTTTATTTTTAATTCTACAATTGAGTTGAAGATGTAAGTGCTTCAAAATAATAATACGCTTATCTTCTTGGAAAAGGCACACATCCAGTTCTCCCTGTTCGCTGTCTCATTATCACAGTCAAGAAAAGAGCCTTGTAATTCTTGTCGTAAGAATGCCATAACAGAAAACAGAGTGAGGGTGCTGCTGTGCAAGACATCATACATATGCAAGCATCAATCAACAAACAACATCATTAAAAATGAGTCATTTCCCTTACCCCATTTTTTCACACATACTGACACACATACATTTACTTCTATACAAATGACTTTAACTCTGAAAATCAGTATTAGATTTTTGAAAAATAAATTTCTTTGAAAATGAAAAAAGGGGTTGGTTTTATAGCAGAATCAAACCCAAAACTTTGCTATAATAGATTCCATACGTTTCAATAGCCAAGAGAAGTAACTTTCAAAAACATGCCTGTAACTAATCAATGCATGTTAGGAAAGGTAGGTTAATTTTAAATATTTTTTATATCAACACACATTGAATTATTTGAATATAAATCTTACCAGACAAAAATTACAATAAACTGTCAAAAAAGACATTGGTCTGGTTTATATTAGAGTCAAGAGGTAGACAAGGTCCAGTTTACACTTGAGCCAAGAAAGTAAACATAGGTTCAGTTTACACTTGAGTCAAAAAGGTAGATATAGGTCCAGTTTACACTTGAGTCAAAAAGGTAGACGGCAGTCCAGTTTACACTTGAGCCAAGAAGGTAAACATAGGATCAGTTTACACTTGAGTCAAAAAGGTAGACGGCAGTCCAGTTTACACTTGGGTCAAAAAGGTAGACGGCAGTCCAGTTTACACTTGAGTCAAATAGGTAGATATAGGTCCAGTTTACACTTGAGTCAAATAGGTAGATATAGGTCCAGTTTACACCTGCGTCAAAAAGGTGGATATAGGTCCAGTTTACACTTGTGTCAAAAAGGTAGATATAGGTCCAGTTTACACTTGCGTCAAAAAGGTAGATATAGGTCCAGTTTACACTTGCGTCAAAAAGGTAGATATAGGTCCAGTTTACACTTGCGTCAAAAAGGTAGATATAGGTCCAGTTTACACTTGTCAAAAAGGTAGATATAGGTCCAGTTTACACTTGAGTATAGAAGATAGACATATATCTAGTTTACACAGCCAGAAGATAGACCTTACTGGGGCAGGGGTCTTACCTCTTTGCAGGGTATAAAATCAGTGTATTCTCATCCTGTCAGGGCAATTACTGTATGGTGTAAAACTAAAAATTTTGCTTTTTTTTAATGAAATTCACCCACACAAAGCAATATAGGCCATTATGATACAAAGAGCTACTGAGAGTCATTTATGTGCCATGCTTAGTCGATCATGTATCTTTCGATACATGATTGATGAGGCAGATTTTTTCCCCAGAGTAGGTTGCCATTTCTTTCTGCAATAGACCATTTGCCATCCAAAGCTATAGAACCCAATCTGTCCTGCTATTTACCCATAGTTGAAGGGAGAAGAAGAGGATTCATACCTTTCCCAAGGGTATTAGTATGTAAGTGAATGTAATGGATTCAACTGGAAAGTCAGTCAGTTATGTGCCATGCATGATACATGCTTAGGCAATCATGTATTTTTTCCCTGCAGTAGGCTGCCATTTCTTTCTGCGGTAGACCAGTTGCCATCCAAAGCTATAGAACCCAGTCTGTCCTGCTATTTACCCATAGTTTTAGAGGATTCATACCTTTCCCAAGGATATTAGCATGTATGTGAATGTAATTGATTTGAATGGAGTCGCTATCCATTATTTTACTGTGCTTCCTACTGGGTGTGAATTAGAAAATGTAATCATTATTAAGTAGTGAGAACAATAGAAGAGTAATCAGTAATTATTAATATCTAGAAAGAAAAATATTTATTAACTTTGAAAAATAATTCCACTTCATTTCTTTTTGGAGGCCAGCTCACTATCAGTGCTCAGCAATTGTTTTACAGTCATTACACTAGCTCATCCTGAACCTGTGCCTGATGTAGACTTCAGTATCGATGTTTAAAATATGTCATGCTAGACGATTTTTCTCTCTCATATCTATCTTCCATATTTACAAGTCTACCATTTGTCCTTGCTTTGAATATTGCTGCCAGATATGGTCTGGTGCTCCTGCTGTATATTTAGAGATTATTGATAAAATCCCCAAAAGAATCAGTAATATTATTGGTCCTGATCTGGCATCTCAGATTCAGTCACTTTCCCACTGCTATAATGTGCCTTTTCTATAAATACTTTCATGGTAATTGTTTGGATGAACTCTTCAATATGGTACTTTATGAATTTAAGCACAGTACTAGATTGGCAACAAGATCTCATCAATTCACTGTTGAAATGGCTAGATGTAACCATAAGTTCTATACTAACAGTTTCTTTTCTTGAACTTCTCTGTTTTGGAACTGTTTTGGCTTCTTGCTTTCCAGTCAACTTTGATCTTCAAAAATTTAAATGCAATGTCAATCATTATCTATTGTCTTCTTGATTACTCTTTTTCTATTGTTCTCACTCCTTAATAATGTTTCGCTTTTTTTTTTATTCTTTCACACTCAGTAACCCCTTGTGTCTTAGTGGCTTTATTGCCTTGCATGGGGTGAAATGATTAGAAAACAAATTTAAATGCAATGTCAATCGTTATCTATTGCCTTCTTGATTACTCTTCTTGTATTGTTCTCACTCCTTAATAATGTTTCTCTTTTTTCTTATTCTTTCACACTCAGTAACCCCTTGTGTCTTAGTGGCTTTAATGCTTTATTTGGGATGAAAAGATTAAAATAAAAAGTACAAAAAAGCCTTGAAACACAGTAATATATGTATAAAATCTCTCTCTATGTCTCCCAAGATATTATTTTAAATTCCCTGATTTTTATAAATTAACCTGGCATGAGAAAATAAATAAAAAATATACTTAAGCTAAATAGGATTGACGATATATCAAAACTAGTGTGGTTATTCAATGATGAACATAAATCTTTAGGACAAGTATAATGTATTAATACATAGGTAGACATAGATTCAGTTTACATGAAAGTCAAAAATGAGGGAACATTTTAGGTTTATACTGGTATCAAAAAGGTAGACACATATCCAATTTACATTTGGATCAAAAACGGAGACTTATGTCCAGTTTAAACTTGGGTCAAAAGGGAGACACATGTCTGGTTGAAACTCATTTGTAAGGTGCAACCAAGAATTAACATTATATTAATGCACAGGTAAATAATACAGATGCATGTACATCTGTGTGGATTTAAACTAGAATCAAAAAGATAGACACAGCTTCAGTTTACACAAAAAAATAAAAAAAGTAGATATACTGTATATATTTGTGGATAGGTCACCCCACCGGATAGGTCTATCGATCCCCTGAATATGCCCCCCTCCCCCAACCGGATAGGTCCCACCCCTACTTTATGGCTTAATAATTGATGATTTACTGTTGATTCACAGATAGGTTGCAATATAAACTGGGGAGTTACACAGCCATTTTTAAATGTAAGAATTATCAGATATCTACCTTTATTTCAAAACTTACAATTATTAATACACTTTTGCAGTTAAAATACAAAATAGTGCAAACGTTTTTTTGGTACTAGACTCATGCGCTTTGTTTTTTGTAAATAACATTTAAGAACGCCTTTTAATGTTATATTAAACAAATATTAAAGAAACTTATCTCATAAAAAATATATTTCATTTCTTTAAGTCATATTTTCAAACATATTTTTGACAAAATATATATATATTGCAGAATGAATTGTAGGACTATGTTTTCTTTGTCAATAAACATCTACACGTAGTTCCTTAACTCATGTATGCATGTTCAAGGTTCCTATATCAGTTTAGTGCAAGGGCCCAGATCGAAGGGTGAATGATGGATCAATGAATATTTTATTTATTGTGATGGATATGTGAATCTAGCAGCATGAGGTAAGTTTAAAGCAGTGATTCAGTATACATGATAGATAAATCGTTTCTATACAGAGAAAAAGCACAGCTTTAGTGTTTATGGGTATCATTTCTGATTGCTCAGAAATCATGATGACAAGGTAGTGTAGTTTTACATTTATGTCGAGCGGATAGGTCGCACCCCTAGTATTTTGTGAAATTTTTGGTAAAAAAAAAGTACAACCTATCTGCAAGTATATGCGGTATGTACCACAGAGAAAAGCTGATCAGAACAATTACCATGAAAGTATTTATAGAAAAGGAACAGGGAAGCTACATTATGACAGTGGGAAAGTGACTAAAGCCGAGATGCCAGGTCAGAACTTATAATATTGCAGATTCTTCTTTGTATTTTATCAAGAATCTCTAAATACATATCAGGACCAAATGTGACATCAATATTCAAAGCCATTGTTCTTTTTTTCCTCTTTGGCCAAGTTGATACCATTTATAAAACTCAGCTTGAAAAAAATCCTTCCACTGGCCTTATAAAAAAAGACTTGGAATCAAGATAAGACTGCACTTTCCTCTTCTATGTGGGTTCCCCAACCATAATGTAATATTTCCAATATTTATAAGGGAAGAGTTTTTGATATCAAATTGTCAAATAATAAGACCTTGATGTCAATCAAGTAGTGTGTTTAAATCCAAAAAATCTATATACCATAGAGAAAAGCTCATCAGAACAATTACCATGAAAGTATTTATGGAAAAGGAACAGGAAAGCTATATTATTAGAGAGGGAAAGTGACTGATGCCGAGATGCCAGGTCAGAACCAATAACATTGCAGATTCTTCTTTGTATTTATAGAAAAGGAGCACTCAGGTCAAACACAGAAACTTATGTCCAATTTACACTAGTCAAAAGAGTTAGAAACATGGACATAGTTTTAGTTTACATTCGAATCAGAAAGATAGGTATTGGTCAGGTGTTTCCCCCTTTTTTTGGGTGGTCAACCTCACTACGCTGAAAGAGATGAAGTTATATTCCAAGCCTTGCCAACAAGGCAAGCAAATAATATATTATTTGCAATGAAGAAATTAAGTGAGAAATCAAGTTTTCTATTATATAACAAAGTTATAAATTGATTACCCAGTTCTTAGTCGCAATGATTTTTATCATCCAGACTGGATAAAAAGAAAACATGCTTACACTGAATCAATCTTCAGTAGTCAAACAGAAGGAGGGATTTAATTTATTAATCTTTCAATGATGCAAATACACATATTGACACACTCAACAATGATTTGTTTGTTAATCAAATATTGATTACCTGCAAGGGAGACTGGCTCCATCACCACACATGCCGCACACATATACACAAACAAATGCATACACTTTTCACTGCCACTATGCACGCTAGAATGAAATTTAAGGTGTGATTGTGCAGACACAAGTTATGTGGAAGACGTGGCATACACATATCGTGGAGCCAGAAGTAGCGGCTTCGAAAGATCAACTTTGCCTTTTTGAATGTGAAAAGCAGGTGCTACCCATGCTCCACATGGACATTTCTCACCTGCAAAAAAAACAAAAAACAAATAAAAATAAATAAAAAATGTGTGCATATATATATATATATATATATATATATATATATATATTTATGCTGTGCTTATTTGAAAGTGCTCAATATCAGTGATAGAGCTAACATATTCAATTGTATGGACATGAGTTTGTGACTCTGGGTTTCATTCTTTTATGATCATCAGACAATTGTCTGATGATCGCAAAAGCGTGAAAACCCAGGGTCAGAAACTCATATTCATATATATATATATATATATATATATATATATATATATATATATCTGCATCCAGGTAAAATGAAAACAAATGGAGTATAATTTCACTGTCTGTAGCATTTAATTTAAAAGAGGGCTCAATACAAAGTAGAGCTAAATGTTATTTATTAGCAATCGTGTTTCAAATACGATTGCTATTATCTTGGCAATTTTTAACATGTTTTTGTTTTAATTTCCTATAATAAATAATTATATATATATATATATATATATATATATATATATATTTTCAAAGAAAGAGAAAGAACAATCAGATTAATAATCCACAGTCCTTTAGCATTTTTTTTTTCAAAAGTTCTCAATACAAAGTAGAGCATATTATACTATTATTTTAAAATAATTATAATATATATATACGTGTATATATAAATAATAATAATTAATAATTTTAAATAATATATAAATAATAATTAATATTTTTAAATAATATATATATATATATATATATATATATAATAATTAATATTTTTAAATAATATATATATATAAATAAATAAATAATAATTAATATTTTAAATAAAACATATAAATAAATAAATAATAATTAATATTCTTAAATAAAACACATATATAAATAAATAATAATTAATATTCTTAAATAAAACACATATATAAATAAATAATAATTAATATTCTTAAATAAAACACATATATAAATAAATAATAATTAATATTTTTAAATAAAACACACACACACATATATATATATATATATATATATATATATATATATATATATATATATATATATATAAATAAACATATTGTTAAATATAACAGACAATGAATGTCTTTTATGTCTGATCCTGAGCTGTTCTAAAGTAATATGTCTGCTTTAATTTCAGGTGAAAATAAATATATACATTATTACTTAAATGTTATTTTTAGTAGACGCTCATATTTGAGTAAGCAGTTGAGTTCATTACATTCACTTACATACAATACTTTTGGGAAAGGTATGAATTCATCTCCTCCCCCAGCTATGGGGAAAATAGTAGGACTTGTATCTGGAAGATTCATTGTTATCTCTTAAAAATCGTTAATGCAATTCTCACTCAAAAAACAATTATTCTTACAAAGCAAAATGTTTCAACTTTAAATAACAAAGGATTGATAATACCCATGGAGATTTACCAAAACTTTATCCACAACATATTCATTGATAATACGAATATAATAGCATCCATTATCCATATAGGATGGGATCCGACAAGTGACCAGATGAAAAGATATTTCTGTTAGATAATGTTTTTGATCTTTAGGCAAGCAGTCATTATATTTGCAATTCACAATATAGTGTAGAACAAAAATGTGCAAGAAAAGACGTAAATATTTACAAAAATAAACCAAAGGACGACAAAATATGTTTGTCTCATCTCTGCCAACTTTGTGCCAGTGGTTTTAAAAAATGTCTGCTTTAAAGAACCATGTCCATGTAAGGAAAATTGAGTTTTACAATGATGTCTCACAATGTTCATACTTGACATCAAAGGGCCAGCCATCATGGATTTTGTTTTTAATGAATTCACACCAAGCAAGGTAATAATGCCACTAAAATGCAAGGGGCTACCAGAAAGTGAAAGAGAAGAAAAAGACTTTAGAAGGAACCAGAAACCCAATAAAAATATAAGTTTCAGAGTTCAGACGGGGACATTAGAATATAGATTTGAAGTAGACTTTAGAAGGAACCAGAAACCCAATAAAAATATAAATTTCAGAGTTCAGATGAGGACATTAGAATATAGATTTGAAGTAGACTTTAGAAGGAAGAGGAAAAGCCAATCCTAAGCAGGAAACAAGCGGTAAACCTCTACTCTTGTTTAAGAGACCAGGGAGGAGTGTGAACTGGATGCTAGGTGAATGTAACTGTGATAATAAATAACCTATGCCATCCTACATATTTCAATACTAACCACTCTGTATAAAAGGCCATTTTTCATACTTATGATCCAGTTTTGCTAAATAAAGCTTCTTCAGTTTATATTCACTGTAGTCATTGTTTATTGATTACAGTAACAAAGGATATGTTACACTAAAAAAAAAAGCCAGCCAGGATATTTCTGGAGGATAATAATTTATATTTTTTTAGACAAGCAGTTTTTGTAATTACAGTGTGAAATATTGTTGGATAGAGCATATATGTGTGTGTGTGTGTGGGGAGGGACTCTCCCGTTGTATTCAATGTATGAAGGTCAGGCAGCTAAGTTCCTAGGAACTGACAGCCAGACACCAGCACACATGATTTGAATTTGATTATAGTGGTGAAGGCTTTATGCAGAACCATCCACACTTTTTGAAGGGCTGAATACAGAGACCTGGTGCACGATGTGCCACAAGGTCACCAAACGATCCTCTGCAGGTTTTGAATTCAGATTTGTCCTTCTCCTAGACCAGTTGCCATCCAAGGCTATAGAACCTAGTCTGTTTTGCTATTTATCCATAGCTGGAGGGAGAAGAAGAGGATTAATACCTTTCTTAAGTGTGTGTGTGTGTATATATATATATATATATATACATACACACACACACACACACACACACACACACACACACAGAGTGTATCAAAAATAGTTTTACAAAATTTGGGGGAGAGTTCCTTATATCAAAACTAGGACAAATATCCCATAAACATATGTTCTCAAATCCTTCATTTTTGAGGCATGGCACGCAGAACTAGAACAATTTACCCCAGTGGACAAAACAAAGGGTAAAGTTTGAAATTCCAATCACCTGACGAAGGCAGGAGCATACAATGGTCGAAATGTTGTGAATATGGCAATGAAGATGAGGACAGCAGTATGAACAATGTAAATAGTGTAAATAATTACAATACCTCATTTCAGAAATATAGACAGACATTATTTCTAAGTCTTGCAACTTTTATATGAGTAAGTCAGACTGCAACAAATTAATCAGGCACAAATTATTATTTATATTTTGGGAGTGGCTGGCATTCAACTTTCGCCATCAGCCACTGTTGTCTGGATTTCATTATGTATCTTTAACAGACAATGTTTATCGGTCTTTTTACTTGTTTCAAAAGACTAACCAGTCAGGATGAGTGATATGCCCATATCTTGGACTTGGTCATGACAACCAAACAAAGCAGAAAGTTATACCAGTTCCGTAAGAGGTGAAAAAGAATAGGTTTTAAATGGCCAGTCCAGGTTTTGGATGCAACAATAAAAGATATGGATGGGAAGAGTGGCTAGAATTTTTAATTGTCAACAAGGAATCGGAGAAGTAAATGAGGCGGGGACAAGAAAAATGGGGAAAGATATAAATCAGAATTATTTGGTGAAAAATTGCTGTCAGTTTCTTTTGTGGGATTGGTTATCAGAAATATTTCCTGCAAAATGGTGACACTCATAGAGAAAGGTGGAAAGAAAATATTATGATGATGAGAGGGGAAAAAAATTGTTCTTTGGTCATGATCCCAATAATTTCCTTCAGAGAAGAATTGATTTTTAAGTATAAAGTTAACTTTATGCATTGAGGAAAAACTGGCTTGGATATGTCTGATGAAGTAAATTAGTTTAACACGTCTCAGTGAAAATTACCGAAGCTTCATTCCATTGTTTTCAATGCTGCTCTTTTCAAATCAGTTAAATAATATTGACTAGTTATAATCATGAAAATTTTATGTTTTCATATTTGAATTATTTGATAAATCAAAATTCTTAACTTAATGATTGAATAAGAAATCCACGACTATAAATTATTCATGGAAATTACTCTATTGCATTGTTAAATGCAACTCTTTATTTAAAGAAGTAAGAGGGTACAAATAAAAAGTTTAGTTTGGTTTGCTTTGATTGGGTTTTACAGCATATCAACCTCATTGGGTTATTTAATGCTGACTAAATTTCTATTGCTGGTAATATTTTTCCTTCAAAAATCTATTTCTGGCAATATTTTTCCTTTAAAAATTCATTACTGGTAATATTTTTTACAAAAATGTATTGCTGGTAATAAGTTTTTTACAAAAATGTATTGCTGGTAATAATTTTTTTACAAAAATGTATTGCTGATAGTATTTTTTTTTCAAAAATGTATTGCTGGTAATAATTTTCTTTTCAAAAATGTATTGCTGATAGTATTTTTTTTCTTCAAAAATGTATTGCTGGTAATAATTTTCTTTTCAAAAATGTATGGCTGATAGTATTTTTTTTTTCTTCAAAAATGTATTGCTGGTAATAATTTTCTTTTCAAAAATGTATTGCTGATAGTATTTTTTTTTCTTCAAAAATGTATTGCTGGTAATAATTTTTCCTTCAACAATGTATTGCTAGTAATATTTTTCCAAAAATATATTGTTGGAGACATGTTTTTTTTAAAAATGTATTGCAGGTACTAATTTTTCCTTCAAAAATTTATTGCTGGTAATAACTTTTTTCTTTCTTGTTTTTTTTTTAACAAAGTATTTCTGGTATTAAAACTCACTTTTACACTTTTATAGTGTTTTGACACCGGGGTGTTAAGAGTTTTTTGCTTGTCTGATTTATGCTTAGTGAGTGAAGTGTCTATAATTTCTATACTCTCCTGTCTATTAGCGCTTTCTTTATTGTCATGTCTTGTTCTTTGAAGGTTTTTGCTTGTTTGTTTGATCTTGTTTCCTTAGATTTTCTGTTAGCTTCTTTTGATAATCTTTGTTTGGATGATGACTGTTCCCTTCTTTGAGAAGGAATAAAGTTTTGTTCATCTGTGTCCATTTTACTTGATTCTTCCATGATGTACTGGGTTGTGATATTTTTTATGCATTTTTTGATTCTCTTGGGAATGTTTAGAGAGTTCCGTTTCTTGAAGGATTTTAGTAATTTTTCTGTTTTTTTCGGTTTTTACGTGAATTAGAAGTGTACTATTTTCCTTTATTTTTTTACAGATTTTTGGTTCAGTTATCGTCGATTTAACCCATTGAAACACAAATTGAGACACTTTTGATATATTGCCATCTAGTGATTCTATAACTATGAAAGTTGGAAACTGTTTTTTTTCTTCTGATATTTCATTTTCACTTTCTGTTTCAGAAGTCACATGTTGTCTCTTGGTTCATTTATTAGTGATAGTCATATAATTTTGATTTTTATATTTGCTGTCTGTGTTCTACAGCCACCTTGGAGTTCCTTTTTGAGGGATGCTATCAGTGGGGACTAATTCCATTCATCCTGATCCGCCAGAGCTATGCAGACAGTATATTTGTGATGAAAGAGGATACAAGCACACGCATTCTCTCACCATATCTAATAGTATAGTATGGTGTAAGGATCCATGTCAGAGTCATTATCTATCATCCCAACTAGCCCTTGCCACTATATGACGATCCGATTGGAATGGATTGGGCTATTCCATCCGCCTGTCTATCCCAGGTAGGGATCGAAGTGATGTGTTCTGGACACTCCTGCTCATTTTATACTGGATCAAGGGTCACTCAGTCACCAGGACTCTGTCTCCAGTCATCAAAGGTTGCCACCCACAACAAATGGTTGGCCCCATTAAGAGGAATTTATAGTTTTTGGCAATCAGTTTTTGTGAATGTGCATTTTATATATTGCAATTTGCATTGCTGGTATTTTTATTATAAAAACCCATCTTTACACTTTCTTAGTATTCCAACGCCAGTTTAGGGGAGGGAGAAATCATTTACCTATATCTGGGACCCTAACAGTTGCTACCATCCTGGGTCAGGGTGGACCTGAGAACAACAGCAATTAAGAGATGGTTTGACCCTCCTCAAAACCTCCAGATCAGAGACTTTTTTGCTGGATGCAGTTTATTGTCATACCCAGGACGGACAAATGAAAAGATTAAAAATTGAAAAGGGTTCTTCATTTCACTGAAGCAGATGTTAATTTCATGAGAGTGTTATCACCTCCTCCATCTTCCCTTGCTTTCTTTGTTTCTTTGATAAAAACTAAACAGGTTTTAATGGATGTCAGTTATCAGTTATCTTCTGTTAATTCCCCTCTCCAAGTTCTCCACTGCCTTAACCAGGTATTGAACTCAGACTCTTTGGGTCCTGTCAACGCCTTTATCTACTGTGCCATCTGTCCGAATAATGTAAATAGTGTACATAATACCTCATCTCAGAAATATAGACAGATACTCATTGGGTAGGTTATGCACTGCTTTCCTCTACACCTCTTGCTTTCAATATATCCTGTGAGTATCATATTTTCCAAGCCATCTTTCCTCATTATGTAGGTTATGCATTGTTTTTCTTGGTTCCTCTTGCTTTCAATATATCCTGTGAGTATCACATTTTCCAAGCCCTTTTTCATGTGCCCTAGAAATTTTAACTATCTTTTTCTAATTGTAAGTATAAATGTCCTTTTTGTTTACATTTTCTCTAAAGCTTCGTCTTTGCTTGCATGTTCAGTCCATGGTATTCTCAGCATCCTTCTGTAGAACGACATTTCTATTGCTTCAAGCCCCTCCTCCATCTGTGTTGAGATGGTCCCCCTTTTACTGCCATAGGGACATACTAATATTGCATAACAGTTCAGTACACTTTTCCAATTAAATTTTCCTGTTTCTTAATACTTTGCTTAACTTTTCAAAGGCATCTTTTGCTATCCCAATGCATGCTCAGATTTCAGTGTCACATTTTCCATCTTCTGTTAAAACATTTCTTAAATATTTAAATTTTTGTACTGGTTTGATTTTGGCATCCCCAATTTGTAATTTGCATGTTGGGCTGTCCCTTTTGCTGGCAACCATACATTCTCTCTTTTTAACAGTTGATGTTTAGTTCTTTCTTCTCGCTTTCCTTTACTATCCTCTGTAGGAGTTCATGTAGTTTTCTTTCTGTGCCTACTATTAACACTATGTCATTTGTATATCTAATGTTGTTAAGATTGTGGCCGCCAATAATGAATCCTGGTAGGACTTCTAATTTTCTCAGGATTGCCTCTCTGTAAAGATTGAGTAAGTCTAGCAAGAAGACACATTCTTGTCTTATGCCCCATTATATTTTTATATAGTTACTGAATTCATTTTCTATCCCCATGTTAGCATTTTCCTGCCAGTATAAGTTCCGAATTATTCTAGTATCCTTCCCAAACACATTACTCATGTAAAAATATAACCAACGCAATTGCAAAGTTTATTAAATATGACCATCATTTTTTGATGGCACAGGTTAGGTTAAATTTCTTTGAATTTTTTAATTTTCTTTTTTTAATCATTTCCCCCCAAGCAAGGCATTAAAGCCTCTAAGACACAAAGGGGTTGGCTGAATGTTAGAGAATATGAGAGAAAAACATTACTAAGGAGAGAGAACAAGAATTAAGAATACAGAAGATAACGATTGACATTGCAATTACATTTCCTCCCAAGCAAGGCAATAAAGCCACTAAGATGCAAAGGGGTTACTGAGTGTTAGAGAATAAGAGAACAACTACTACTGAGGAGAGAGAACAATAAAAGAAGAGGAATTAAGAAGACAAAAGATAACAATTTACATTTCATTTAAATTTTTGAAAATCAAAATTAGCTGGGAAGCAAGAAGTCAGAAGGGAGTTCCACAAGCGAGAAGTGTGAGAGAAGAAACTGTTAGCATAGAACTTACAGAGTTACATTTCAACTACAAAATGATGAAACCTTCATCGTCAATCTAGCACTGCCCTTAAATATGTCATGTCTAGGTACCATAAAGGAAAGTTTATCAGAACAATTACCATGAAAGTATTTATAGAAAAGGCACAGGGAAGATACATTATAGCAGGGATTTATAAAGTAAAATGCTTTCTTACATGCAGTGATACTTCATTGTCAAAATAAAAATCCTAGATCAGTCACTCAGAAAATATAACCAAAGCAATTTTATTTTTCTTTAATCGATTTCACCACAAGCAAAGTAGTAAAGCCACTAAGGACTCAAGGGGTTAGTGGGCATGGAAGAAATTAGAAGACAGAAACTTTACTAAGGATCAAGAACGAAAGAAGAAGAATCAGGAGGACAGTAGGAAGCAGTTGACATTGTATTTAAATTTCTGAAGATTAAAGTTGGTTGGAAAGCATGGATCCGGAAAAGAGTTCCACAAGTGAAAAGTGTGAGAAAAGAAACTGTTAGCAGAGAATGTATGGTTACATCTAGCCAACACAACTGAATGGATGAGATCACAATGCCAGTCTAGTACTGCGCTTAAATTCATAAAGTCTAGGTACCCTGGCGAAGAGCTCATCCGAACAAATTACCATGAAAGTATTTATAGAAAAGGCACTGGGAAGCAACCTTACAGTGGTGGGAAAGTGATTGAATCTGAGATACCAGATCAGGAGCAATATATTGCTGATTCTTCTTTGGATTTTATCAAGGATCACTAAATATATAGCAGGAGAACCGAGCCATGAGACAGCAATATAATAATAATAATAATAATATCAATTCCTAGAAATGGCAACCAATAACAATAACTGAGTTTCATACCAACTTTGAGCATCAGACACAATTTCTGTTAATCTCTGTGAGCAGTTATTCTATTTGGCTTTATTGATTTATCAAACTCTACAGCGAGGCCTTCCTCAGGGAGATATAGACCCTAACAGGATTTATTAACAGTGGACACTATATTTTTAATTTTTAATTTATTTATTTATTTTTAATTGATTTCAATCCAAGCAAAGTAATAAAGCCACTAAGGACACAAGGGATTAGTGGGCGTGGAAGAATTTAGAAAACAGAAACTTTACTAAGGATCAAGAACAAAAAAAGAATAATCAGGAAGACAGTAGAAAGTGACTGACATTGCATTTAAATTTTTGAAGATTAAAGTTGGTTGGAAAGCATGGATCCAGAAAAGAGTTCCACAAATGAGAAAATAAATTATTAGCATAGATTTGCCTGAGATGGTGTGTATTAATCCTGATGTCCACCACTCCGTATATATGTATGATTTTTTTTTCATCATTTCACTCCAATCAATGCAGTAAAACTACAAAGGTTTACTAAGTATGAAAGAATAAGGAAAAAAAGAGAAACGTTACTAAGGAGCAAGCCCAAAAGAAGAGTAATCAGGAGGACAGTAGAAAGTGGTTGACATTGCATTTAAATTTTTGAAGATTAAAATTGACTGGAAAGCATGGAGCTAAAAGAGAGAGTTCCACAAGCAAAAAAAAAAGAAACAGTTAGCATAGAACTTATGGCTACATCTAGCCAGCTTAACTGTAAATTGATGAGATCTCAATGCCAGTCAAGTAGTGTGCTTAAATTAAAAAAGTCATGTTACCATAGTAAAGAGCTCATTTGAACAACTACTATGAAAATATCTATAAAAAAGGCAGAGAGAGAGGCAACTTTATGGTGGTGGGAAAGTGACAGTATCATGTGGTTTTCTTGCATGTACTGTCTTCTTTAACTTGAACCACAGATTTTCAGTTGAGTTTAGATCAAGACATTGACTAGGCCATTCCAAAATTGAAATTTATTTTTTCGAACCAACTTTTTGTGGATTTGCTTTGATGTTTTGGATCATTGTCCTGTTGAAAGATTCAGCCCTGAACTAAATTCAACTTTCAAACTGAAGACAAAAAAAGAAATTAGAAAACATCATTAAAGAGCGAGAATAAAAGAAGAGTAATCAGCGGTTGACATTGCATTTAAATTTTTGAAGATTAAAGTTCGCTGGAAAGCATGGAGCCAGAAGAGAGTTCCACAAGCAAGAAGTTCAAGAAAAGGAACTATTAGCAGAGAATTTATGGTCACATGTAGTTAATTCAACTGTATATTGGTGAGACCTCGTTATCAGTCTAGTACTACGTTTATATTCATAAAGTTTAGGTACCCTGGTGAAATGCTCATCTGAACAATTGCCATGGAAGTATTTATAGAAAAGGCATGAGGAGGCAACTTTGCAGCAATGGAAAAGTGATTGAAGCTGAGATGCCAGATCAGGACCAAATAAAATTGCTGATTCTTCTTTGAATTTTATCAAGAATCTCGAGATAAATGGCAGGAGCACCAGATCATATATGGCAGCAAGATTCTAAATATGGAGGAATGGTAGACTTATAAATATGTAAGATAGATTCAGGAGATAAAAATTGTCTAACACAACAGTGAACCAACTTTCTTAGCAATGGATTCAATATAGTCTCTCCACTTCATGTCAGCTGAGAGTGTTCACCTGGAAAGGCACAACAAGCCACTCTCCTGAAGGTTAGTATAAGCCATGCTAATGGAAGGCAAAGAGGGTTCTCTCAGATGATTAATGGAGAGAAGTTTAGTTTTGGAGGCATTAAAATTAACAAGCCATCCTTTGCCCCAGTTAACAACAGATTGTAGGTCGTTTTTAATATCAGCCATCAATTTGATCTTATCAAACTGATCAGACTTAGTATTGAGACAGGAGTAAATGGTTGTGCCATCAGCATAGATGCCATGTTGAGAGCTAATGCCATCAGGAAGGTCATTAATGGAAATTAAAACAAAGTAGGACCAAGGATGAAGCCCTGGGGACACCTGCATTAGTGTAAAATGATCTAGAAGAGTGGCCATTCAGGATAACTTTCATTTCATGATTTGATAAGAATGATTGGATTAGTTCAAAAATTTGGCCAGAGATACTGTAACTTTTTGATTTGTGAAGAAGACCTACATGCCAAATTCTGTCAAAAACTTTTGAGATGTTCAAAGAAGTAGAAGGGTAATAGGCCAATAGTTGGAAAGGTGAGATAGTTCACCTGTTTGTAAAAGCTGGAACAACAGATGAGGATTTCCAGCATGCAAGAAAGCAAGGGGCAGCGATGCATTTATTATACAGTTTAGAGAGAATGGGAACCAGTCTTGGGACACACTTCTTCAGGGATAACATCAGGTTCATATGCTTTTTAGGGATCCAGACTGAAGATGATATCAGAATCCATAGAAGGGGTTATATGTATATCACTCAACAGAGACTCAGCCATATTTAAATAACTATCAGGGTGGAACTGGGAACACCAGCAATTAAGAGGTGGTTCCATGATCCTCAAAACCTCCTGATCAGAGGTATTGCTGTTGGATGTAGTTTACTATCATACCCAGGACAGAGAAGGAAAGATCATACTCAGGACAGATCAATGTGAGATAGGGAAATTTAATGTGAGATACTAAATTTAATGTGAGATACTAAATTTATTAAAAGCTACAAAAGAAAGGAAATTGTGGAGAGCCATGATCACCTACATCCTGTTAGAAAATGGCACATAGAAGAAGAAGAATGAGCTTGAGTAAATGGATGGCGGAACAAGGTTTAGGAGAAATAGCAAAAAGTCAAAATTTATTAAAAGCTACAAAGGAAAGGAAATTGTGGAGAGCCATGATCACCTACATCCTGTTAGAAAATGGCACATAGAAGAAGAAGAATGAGCTTGAATAAATGGATGGCGGAACAAGGTTTAGGAGAAATAGCAAAAAGACAAAATTTATTAAGGACTACAAGTTGTAGTAAACCCTCCTACAGTAGAATGAACTCTTCCTCCTCTCATACATACTAACTGCAAGACACACACTTCTTCAGGGATAACATCAGGTTCATATGCTTTGTGGGGATTCAGATTGGACATGATATCAGAATCCATAGAAGGGGTTATATGTATATCACTCAACAGAGACTCATTTCTAAATGAAAAATTAGGCAGGGATACTTGAGTCAAGTGCAGAGTTGAAGAAGAATTGACAAGTGAAATATTCAGCTTAATCAGCAGAAGATGTTAACACCTTAAATTGGTTGATGAGACAAGGAATAGGAAACTTATTTAATACAGAGCCACCAGTAATCACAAGAACCAAAGTTTTTAGATGCAATACAGTGCCTCATTCTCTCAATACGGTGCCTTATTCTTACAATACAGTGCTCCATTCTCTCAATACGGTGCATGATTCTTTCAATACAGTACCTCATTCTTTCAATACAGTGCTTCATTCACTCAATACGGTGCATGATTCTTTCAATACAGTGCCTCATTCTTTCAATACGGTGCTTCATTCTCTCAATACGGTGCCTCATTCTCTCAATACGGTGCCTCATTCTCTCAATACGGTGCCTGATTCTCTCAATACGGTGCATGATTCTTTCAATACGGTGCCTCATTCTTTCAATACGGTGCCTCATTCTTTCAATACGGTGCTTCATTCTCTCAATATGGTGCCTCATTCTCTCAATACAGTGCCTCATTCTTTCAATACAGTGCTTCATTCTCTCAATACGGTGCCTCATTCTCTCAATACAGTGCCTAATTCTTTCAATACAGTGCCTCATTCTCTCAAAATTTGCCTCATTCTCTCAATATGGTGCCTCATTCTCTCAATACAGTGCCTCATTCTTTTCAATAATGATTTAAAAACTCATTCTTTCAATTAAAGAGCATTGACTTCATTCTTTCAATTCATGCTTCATTCTCTAGATATGGTGCCTCATTCTCTCAATACAGTGCCTCATTCTTTCAATAGATAGTGCTTCATTCTCTCAAATTAGGTGCCTCATTCTTTCAATACCAGCTGGTTCATTCTCTCATGCAAATAACTTTTTGCCTTTCTCTCAACTCATCTCCCTCCAGCATGATTCTTTCAATACGGTGCCTCATTCTTTCAATAAAAATTTTACATTCTTTCAATACGGTGGCTTCATTCTCTCAAAAAGGTTGATTATTCTCTCAATACAGTGCCTCATTCTTTCAAAACCCTGCTTCATTCTCTCAATACAGTGCCTCATTCTCTCAATACAGTGCCTCATTCTTTCAAAACTCTGGGATGCTTCATTCTTTCAATAGGGTGCCTCATTCTTTCAAAAATAGGTGCCTCATTCTCTCAATACGGTGCCTCATTCTTTCATTGTATATATTTCAGCCTCATTCTCTCAATACAGTGCCTCATTCTCTCAATACAGTTAATGCCTCATTCTTTTTAATACCAAAGGGATTAACTTCAGTTCTTCAATTCGGTGCTTCATTCTCTTTTATATGGTGCCTCATTCTCTCAAAAAGGAAAGTGCCTCATTCTTTCAAGGAATTTAGCATCCAGTATAAAATCTCAAATGATAAAGCCTCATTCTTTCAATACACATTCATTCTCTCAATAAAGATATTTTTTATTCTTTCAATAAATTAGAAATACAGTGCCTTCATTCTCTCAATACAGTGCTTCATTCTCTCAAAAATGTGGCCTCATTCTCTCAAATCAGTGCCTCATTCTTTCAAAATATTAATTCATTCTCTCCCACAGTGCCTCATTCTTTCAATTTTTGCTTCCTAATCTCTCAATAGGTTGCCTCATTCTCTCAATACAGTGCTTCCTTCTCTCAATATGGTTGCCTCATTCTCTCTAATAATGGTTTTTTTCATGCCTCATTCTCTCAATATGGTGCCTCATTCTCTCAATACAGTGCCTCATTATTTCAATAAAGTGTTTCATTCTCTCAATCTCTAGGTAGGTCATTATTGCCTCATTCTCTCAATACAAATGCCTAATTCTTTGATGTTAATACAGTCCCTTTTGTTTCATTCTCTCAAAATTTGTACAGTTATTTAAATATGGCTGTCATTTTTTGATAGGACAGGAGGTGTTCGCTTTCTTTGGATATTTTTGATTTTAATGATTTAAAAAAGAAAATTCTTTCTTACATTAAAGAGCATATGACCATATCATCTCATCACTGAAGCAACATAGAGCCAGGTCAGTACCTAGATGGGTGACCGCTTCGGAATACCAGGTGCTGTAAGCTTGGATGTGCAGATAGTGTAATGGATAACAGCTCAGAATTAGAAATTGGAGAGCCAAGTTCCAATTCCAGCTAGGTTTATTATATTCACTTACATGCAAATAACTTTGGGAAAGGTATGAATCCAACTCATCTCCCTCCAGCTATGGGTTAATTAGTAGGACTTGTATTAGAAAATCATTATTATCTTCAAAAATTTTTACAATCTAAAAATATTTTCTGGCTTTAAATAAACTGCAAAAAGGTTGATAAGCTATAAAAAACAATCAACAGTTAAACATGTAATGCTAAAACCCTATTTTATTCAAATTAAAAATACAGTTTAAAGCAGTTTCTCAACTATTTTTGCTTCCGGATGCACTTCTACAATAACTAAAACTCTGGGATGCACTTCAAATTTTAAGAAGAAAAAATAAGTCCTGAAATTTGAAAATAGGAAAATAATAAAGAAGTCTCCTGAAATAAGCATTTATTTTAAGACATTACATTGTATATATTTCAGCCTGCTTGTGTGAAACCTGTACTTGACGTACTTTGTCAAAGAAGAAAATTAATGTTTGCCATTTTTGGTTTACCATTCCCAAAGAGGATTAACGGTACAGTTTTCATTTAAAAGGATTTATGAAGTATCTGCTATGTTTTTTTTAGAGAGGCTGGTAATGGCCAATTTAAATCCCTTGAGGAAGGCAAAAGGGAAAGGATTATCTACTCCATCTTAAAGATTAAGGAATTTAGCATCCAGTATAAAATATCAAATGATAAAGACTTGATATTACATGGAAGTTCATGTGCTTTTTCTTTGTCTTTCTAGCTTTTTTCTTCATCTAAAGATATTTTTAAATATAAAAATAATTCATAAATTACACTTTTGTTAATTTGGGGCAGACCTGGCTACTTTTCAGGGTGTATTAATGCACCTGGGTGTGCCAGTTTAGAAATGCTGGTTTAAAGAATTAAAATCAGCTAAAAATTCCCATTTTCTGATAAATATTAATTCAGAGAATTTATTAACCTTGTCCCACTAGCTCCTCCTCCTCCTCCTCCTTTTTTCTACATCCTATGTACCTGTAGGTTGTTGGCAATCGTGGTCCTCCACAATTTCCTGTCCTTTGTAGCTCTTAATAAATTTTCTCTTTTTGTTGTTTCTTCTAAACCTTGTCCCAGCATCTATTTATGTAATCTCATTCTTCTTCATCTACATGCTGTGACACTTCAGGACATGGGCAATCATGGCTCTCCACAATTTCCTGTCCTTTGTAGCTCTTAATAAATTTTCTCTTTTTGTTGTTTCTTCTAAACCTTGTCCTACCATCTACTTATACAATCTTCTTCATGCCGTGTTACTGCAGATGTTGGTGATCATGGCACTCCACAATTTTCTATCCTTTGTAGCTCTTAATAAATTTTGTCTTTTTGTTATCTTCCTTAAACCGTGTTCCCCAATCCATTTACTCAAGCTCTCTAGGTAGGTCATGTATTGTTTATCTCTGCCCTCTTCTTTCAATCTGTCCTATGAGTATCAAATTTTACAAGCCCTCTTTCCAACAGTTTTTTCTGATGTTATGTATAAATGTCCTTTTTGTTTCTATTTTCTTTCAAACTTTTTTTTGTTGCTCTTGGTTTTCTTTATCTTTGAGTATTCTTAGCATCCTTCTGTAGAACCATATTACATTTTTTTTCTTTGTTTCTTATCAAGTCTTCTTCATCTGTGAGGAGATTGTCCATTATTCACTGCCATATAGGAGGACTGATATTACATAACAGTTCAGTACACTTTTCTTTGTTTCTCTTGCTTCAAGTCTCTTCTTCATCTGTGAGAAGATTGTCCATCATTCACTGCCATATAGGAAGACTGATATTACATAACAGTTCAGTACTCTTTTCTTTGTTTTTCTTTCTTCAAGTCTCTTCTTCATCTTTGAGGAGATTGTCCATCATTCACTGCCATATAGGAAGACTGATATTACATAACAGTTCAGTACTCTTTTCTTTGTTTTTCTTTCTTCAAGTCTCTTCTTCATCTTTGAGGAGATTGTCCATCATTCACTGCCATATAGGAAGACTGATATTGCATAACAGTTCAGTACTCTTTTCTTTGTTTTTCACTTATAGGAAGACTTTTCTTTTATTAGTCTTTGTTTTTTCTTCTTCATCTGTGAGGAGATTGTCCATCATTCACTGCCATATAGGAGGACTGATATTACATAACAGTTCAGTACTCTTTTTTTTTGTTTTTCTTTCTTCAAGTCTCTTCTTCATCTTTGAGGAGATTGTCCATCATTCACTGCCATATAGGAAGACTGATATTGCATAACAGTTCAGTACTCTTTTCTTTGTTTTTCTTTCTTCAAGTCTCTTCTTCATCTGTGAGGAGATTGTCCATCATTCACTGCCATATAGGAGGACTGATATTACATAACAGTTCAGTACTCTTTTCTTTGTTTTTCTTTCTTCAAGTCTCTTCTTCATCTTTGAGGAGATTGTCCATCATTCACTGCCATATAGGAAGACTGATATTACATAACAGTTCAGTACTCTTTTCTTTGTTTTTCTTTCTTCAAGTCTCTTCTTCATCTTTGAGGAGATTGTCCATCATTCACTGCCATATAGGAAGACTGATATTACATAACAATTCAGTACTCTTTTTTTGTTTTGTTTTTCTAACAAAATTTTCCTATATAGGAAGACTTTTGTAATACTTTGTTTATCTGTGAGAGATTGTCCTTGGAATGAAACTTTTATTACATAAAAGTTCAGTACAAATTTGCATTCAAGATTTCATCTGCATTTGTCCATCATTCACTGTCCTAGGAAGACTGTTAAAACAGTTCCCAATATTTAATCATTGTGCTGTCCATTTTGTTTGGAAGACTGATTGGTATCTAACAGTTTGTACCTACTTTGAAAAATTTCTTTATTTCTTCATCTTTGAGTGCGGTCCATCATTCATGAGCCATAGGAAGACTGAATTACATAACAGTTCAGTATGCAACCTACTTTCAAGTGCATCTGTGTTTCCATCATTCAAAAGGAAGACAAAAGACAAAATATTTTTCTTTGTTTTTCTTTCTTCAAGTCCAAATAAAGGATCCCATCATTTTTATAGGAAGACTGATATTACATAACAGTTCACTTCAAGTCTCTTTTCATCTGTGCTTCAACTATAAAAAGACTGATATTACATAACAGTTCAGTAAAAAAAAAAAAATCCATCATTCACTGCCATATAGGAATGATATTCTTTAAAATAAAATAAAAAACAAGGGAAATTGTCCATCATTCACTGCCATCTAATATTACATTATTCAGTACTCTTTTCTTTTGTTTTCTTTTTTCTCAAGTCTTTTCATCTTTGTCCATCATTCAATATTTATTAAGACTGATATTACATAACAGTTCAGTACTCTTTTCTTTGTTTTTCTTTTTTCAAGTCTCTTCTTTATGAAAGGAGGAGATTGTCCATCATTCACTGCCATATAGGAAGACTGATATTACATAATAGTTCAGTACTCTTTTCTTTTGTTTTTTCCTTCATCTGTGAGGAGATTGTCCATCATTCAAAAGTATATAGGAAGACTGATATTACATAACAGTTCAGTACTCTTTTTCTTTTGTTTTTTTCTTCAAGTCTCTTCTTCATCTTTGAGGAAATTGTCCATCATTCACTGCCATATAGGAAGACTGATATTACATAACAGTTCCGTACTCTTTTCTTTTTTTTCTTTAATGGAAAAATTTTCCATCATTCACTTATAGGAAGAAAAGATATTACATATCAGTTAGTAAGATTTCTGTTTTTCTTCTTCCTGTCCCATACTTTTTCTGAAGATTGTCCATCATTGAAACTTATTTTCATTTACTATTTAAAGTTCGAACCTCAGTCCTTTTTTGAAATTTTTCCTTAAGATTGTCAGGCTTCATTGATTTTTGGTGTCCAATTTACCTAAAAATTACTTTTCATAACTTTTTAGTAGTGCTCCAGTTTGATTAAATAATCATGCAACCTAATTTGTTTAAAGTTTACTCATTTGACCTCATTTACACCTCTTTAAAGGATCCAAGTTTTGATTTTTTTGGGCAATTTAATAGTTTGGAAGTAAAAAAAAAATAAATTTTTTAATCAAAAAAAAACATAAAAAAACAATATCTGTCTATATTTCTGAAATGAAGTGTCATGTTTACATTATTCAGATATCTGATCATCTTTATGTTTAAACTTTTTGAATAGACCCAAAATAATAATAACATGTGTTTAATGAATATCACATCTTCTAGTTCCCCTTATCATGATTAAGGCATTGAATCTAACCAATGCCTCAATGGCACAGTGGATAAAGGCATTGACAGGACCCAAACAGTGTGAGTTCAATACCCAGTTAAGGCAGTGGAGAACTTGGAGAGGGGAATTAACAGGAGATAATTGATATCCATTTAACATGGCATGTGGAACTAGAACAGTCTACCCCAGTGAGTGAAATAAATGGTTCAGTTTGACATTCCAAACACCTGAAGAAGGCTGGAGCATAGAACGGACGAAACATTGTGATAAACATGGCAACAACGATGAGGACAATAGTTCGAATAATGTAAATAGTGAAAATTTTCATTGTTGGTAATTTTTTTTTTTTTCCAAAAATCTATTTCTGGTAAAAATTTTCCTTCGTTGGTAATTATTTTTTTTTTCCAAAAAATGTATTGCTGGTAATATTTGTTTTTCAAAAATGTACTGCTGGTAATAATTTTTTTATACAATGTATTTCTGGTATTAAAACCTGTTTTTACACTTTCATAGTGTTTTGATCCTTGTTTGGGGGTTAATTATATGCGCATAGCTGGGACCCTAACAGGGTGGACCTGGGAACACCAACTTGGTTCCACACTCCTCAAAACCTCCTGATCAGAGGCCTTGCTGTTGGACATCGTTTATTGTCATACCCAGGACACGTATGTAGTTCATCATCTTACCCAGGATAGAGTAAATAGTTGTGTCATCAGCTTAGATACAGAGTTGAGAACTGATGACATCAGGATGTTTTCTGGCACATAAACTTTTCTATAGTGGTCATAGTTATTAACTTCTATTTTAAGCAGTTTTTCTACATCTTTCATCATTTTAAGTCATTAATGAGCTTTTCTGACACATCAACTCCTCTATAATGTTCATTAACTAAAACTGAGAAAATGACATGTCATCTGGCACATAAACTCACCTATGGTGGTCATAGTCATTAACTTTTATTTTAAGCAGTTTTTCTACATTTTTCATCATTTTAAGTCATTAATGAGCTTTTCTGGCACATCAACTCCTCTATAACGGTCATTAACTAAAACTGAGAAAATTACATGTCATCTGGCACATAAACTCACCTATGGTGGTCATAGTCATTAACTTTTATTTTAAGCAGTTTTTCTACATTTTTCATCATTTTAAGTCATTAATGAGCTTTTCTGACACATCAACTCCTCCATAATGATCATTAACTAAAACTGAGAAAATGAAACAGCACTGCATCTAGAACGAGTTTCTGATTATTTACATAAAGAAGTTAATGACTAAATCTGTTTTCATGACTGAGAAAACTTTTATTCTTGTCTGAGACAAGAAAAGATGGATTCAGGAAGGAAATGTCAAGTGAAAACAATGCTCTTCTTTTTTTTTCCATTTTTTGACTGCAGACAGCAAGCCACAAACTGGCGAACAGTCAGAAAACAAAGACATTATTGACAACAGAGCAGAAAGAAGCTTAATAAAGATTTACCACAGATATAATATAAATAGTTGCATGTAACAAATCATTGTGTTAAATATGAGTGAGGATAAAAAAAAAAGAAGTTAGGTACAGAATGGCATAAATTGGCCAGAATTCAAACATTGCCAAAGCTGTAAACACAGCAACAGGAGGTATGCAAAACTTCTTGTTACAGCCAGACCAGCCTTCATACTGTTAACTAAGATGTAGGATTACTCATGACTTAGATTCTTTGAAAGAATCAAAAACTATATGGCAAAAGAATCTACCTATTTCTCATTTCTCTGTTGCTATATACTGAACAAAGATTCATGTTGTACTTATGACATTGTAACACCTGTTTCCATATGTTGAGAACTTGATTGATATGGAGATTTCTTAAGCCATTTTCAAGGTATTTTGTTTAAGTGTTATTAATTTCATGTTTTGACTGTTTAAGATGTATATTTTTGTGTTATTTTGAATACTAGTAGGAGCATTTATTGTGAGCCTTACCATCTTGAGCACAGCTGGAATTTGAGTGAGTGTCAACACACTATTCCCACTGTTAAATAAGGTGAGGTTGATAGTGGAAGAGAGATGTTTAATATACAGAGCCTCTCTTACAGTGAGATATTTCCAGTAATGGAATTTACATAGAATTTTAGTTTGTTTTTTTTAACCAGAAGTTTTCTTAAGGGTTCTTGTAAATTGTAGGTAGCTAGATGTTTTTTATAGCACTTTGATCTGATAAATGACACATGAGCCATCTACTTAAGGTGGTAGTATGTCCAATATGGGTAACTGAGTTATGACAAGAAACACAGTCTTGTACTGGCCAGTGAAATTGATACACTATATTGGTCACTGCAATTTTAGATTTGATGGGGTTATTTTGATTAGTAATAACAAGGTTTGCAGTTTGCGATCTTTTGTAATATATCATAATTTTTACATATTTGTGGGGAATTGTGGCAGAATATGGTATTTAATGATTCTTTGTATAGCAAATTCCTTCCTGCTTATAATTATTGTGCATCTGGTTACCATAAAATATGCTGATGTTTTGTTGTGTGGTATTATTATTACTGGTTGTTGTGTATTTTTTGTAAGAATAATTTAATTTGTTTATCAAGGATATAGTTGGCAAAATTATTGTTGACTAATGCTTGTTTTATGACTTTTGGTGACTCTATTTAAGTACTTTATCATTGCTATTTTATATCTTTCCAGACATTGGCTATCATAGTTTAGAAGACAAGAGTTCATACTGGTGGATGGTAAATTCTTTGGATTTTAGTTCTATATCGAAATCAAGGAATGGGATTTTGTTATTAACCATGAGTTTATAATACACAGGGCCTTTCTGATAGTGAGATGTTTTCGATAATTTGATTTATATAGAATTTTAGTAATTTCAACCAGATTCTTTTTATTGAGGGTTCTTGTAGACTGACTAGATAGATTTTTATTATTGCACTTTACTCTAAGTTACATATGAGGCTTCTACGCAAGGAGGTGATTGTATGTACAATATAGGTAAATGATTTATGACAAGAAATACAGTCTTGTCCTGGGCAGTGTAATTAACATGCTATATTGGTCAGGCTAGTTTAGATTTGGTAGGGTTATTTTTGATTAGGGACCACAAGGTTTGCGGTTTTCCATTTTCTGTAATGTATCATAAGTTTTACAAGTATTTCGAAAACTGTGGCAGAAATATAGTGTTTAATGATTCTTCGTATAGAAAATTCGTCTTTCTTAAATATATGATGAATTCTTATATATATATATATATATATATATATATATATATATATTAAATTCATTTACAAAACTAATGCAAAAGGTTAATGATTTTAAATGGCGAGACATCCATCTCGCAAACAATTCAAATATTACACAAAAACCTTAGATCCGTTATGAATGAATTGATCCTTGTTCATATAAATTTCTGCTGTATTAGTTGTTATTTTTACACAAGCTTTCGTCTGTTCATACAGACATCTTCATGTATATAATAGATGTTCATAACGGATCTAAGGTTTTTGTGTAATATTTGAATTGTTTGCGAGATGGATGTCTCGCCATTTAAAATCATTAACCTTTGCATTAGTTTTGTGTGAATAATTCATGTATTTGTAAATTGATTGCACGTTTATTGTAATATATATATATATATATATATATATATTGTTTATCAATGATAGAGTTGGGAAAATTATTGTTAACTAATGTCTGTTTTATGAGTTTTAGTTCGCTCAGTAACACTATTATGAAGGAGTAATTTAGGAGTGCTCTATTTAGGAAGTTTTTTTATCACTGCTATTTTATATCTTTCAGGGCATTGGCTATGATAATTTAGAAGAGAAGAGTTCATACTGGTAGGTTTTTTATACGGGCGGGTGGTAAATTCTTTGGATTTTAGTTCTATATTGAAATCAAGGAATGGGATTTTGTTATGAGTTCATATGTAAATTTTAAGATTGAGTTTTTTTTTCAAAAATCGATTTTAGATTTATAATTTCGTCCTTATTTGTTACCAAAACAAAAATGTCAGTTTACTTTGTGTAAATTTCTGTTTTATCAGTTGTTTTAAATACTTTCTTTTCAATATAAGACATGTAAAAGTTAGAAAAAAAATGAATCTAAAGGATTTCCAATGTTGACAGCATTAGTTTGAATGTAGGTGTTGCCATTATAATCAAAAAATGGAGCTTACATGGTGCAGGCGAGGAGTAGTTTCTGAATTTATTTCTTGATGTGATGCTGTAATTGTTGAGTGCGCAAGGAGGAATTATGTCATTTAAGGTTTTTCATAGCTGGTATACTGGTGTAGGTATTTGGGATATGATAGGTCGGAGAGCAAAACCTGGTTTATGGGGTTTTATCTTACTGTACAGATATCCTGGTTGGCAATCACCAACAATCTTAATGATTTTTAAGCTTCCAATCTCAGCGTTGTTCGCTGTAATCAGTTTGTTTACATTGCTTTTTAATGATTCTGTGGGATTTTTCCTTAATTTTGTGAATTTTGTTGTGTCATTTAGGATAGACTGTAAGTTTTGGTTTTAATCTTCTCGACTACATAATCATTGGTTTTGTCAATACGTCTTATGATAATGGAATTGTTGAGTAACACTTTTACAGCTGATATGAGTTTGTTGTGAGGATATTATTGTGTTTCAGACATTCCACTTTTAGAAGGTCTCTCATATATATATATATATATATATATATATATATATATATATATAGGTGCATGGCCAGGTGGTTAGAACATTCACTTTCTCACCATAAGACCAGGCTTTGAATATCATCATGATTGATTTATTAGGAAGGTGACCTTGATGATATCGGTCTGGGGAGGTGATCCCAGTGTGAGGCACCTTCGGAAAATGCCTAAAAAACAATACCTAAGCCTTGTGAGTGAAATTTAGTCGGCAGAAATATTTGGGAGCTGTCAATGGCTGTGCTAGCACAGTCACAATGACCCTTTTATACACTTTATGCAGGGATTGGCTAGCCATACTAGTAGACTGGTATACTTGGATATGAGTGGCCAGTCACTGTGTGTGTATGTGTGGATGTGCAAGTGGTGTAGTAGTTGCTTAGAATGAGAAATCAGAGAACTTAGTTAATATTTCAATTTAAATAGTAGGGCAGACTGGATTCTTTAACCTTGGTTGGCAACCAGTCTATGAGAAAAGTACTCTGAATTCAAAACCTAAGTTATTTGGAAACCCTGTAGCACACTATGTACACCAGTTCTCTGTATTCAATTTTTTTTTTTTTATTATTTCACCCCAAGCAAAACAATAATGCCTGAAAGATGCAAGGGGTTAGTGGGGGGGGGGGGGTGAAAGATAATGAGAAGACTTTTGTGAGGAAAAAGGGCAATAAAAAAAGAGGATTCAAGAAGACTGAGAAAAAAAGAAGTATGGTTGGTTCTGCATGAGTCTGCACTGCTATCGGGTTCTATCGCCTTGGATGGCAACTGGTCTACCGCAGAAAGAAATGGCAACCTACTGCGGGAAAACAATCTGCCTCATCAGTCATGTATCAAAAGATACATGATTGATAACGTGTGTATCATGCATCACACACAACTAACTGACAGTCAGGGCAGTGGGGGGGAAAAATGATCATCAGACCAATTGCCATGAAAACCTTTGTAGAAAAGACAGAGGGAAGCCACGTCACGTTGCTGAGAAAGTAACTGAAGTCAAGATGCCTGGTTAGAACTGATAATATTACAGACTTTCTTTGGATTTTGCCAAGAGAACAGAAGCATCAAACCAAATATAGGAACAGTAATCAATGCATGGGTGGATGATAGATTTATACATGTGCAAGATGGATTCAGCCGAGAAAATTTTTCTGGCATGATAGATTGAATCAACTTTTACCTTGCAGTAGACGTAGCAATTGACTTGATATAATTGCTCCAATTCATGTCAATGGAAAATGTGAGGCCAAGAAGGTATAGAGTGATGCTCGCTTGAAGGTTAGCATCAGCCATGCTGATACCAGAGAGAAAAGGTTCTCTATGGTGATTTGATGAAAGCAGTTTTGTTCTGGACGCATCAAAATTTACAAGCCATATCTTGTCCCAGTTAACCGCTGATTGGAAATACTTTTCAAGAGAAACTGCCAGGTTCACATTCTTGGATCTGTCAGATTTGCTACTAAGACAGAAGTAAATGGTTGTGTCATCTGCAAAAATACCTAGATGGGAACTGATCACATCAGGGAGATCATTGATGAAGATCAGTAACAGTATAGATTGAAGTATAGCCCCGGGAAACTTCCACATTAGTATGAAATGATCTGGAAATGTATCCATTCAACACGACTTTCATTACACAATTTGTTAGGAACAATTTGATTAAGCTAAATATTCATTCTATGACAACGTAGCCCTTGAGCTTGCATAGAAGGCAGGCAAACCTTGTCAAATGCCTTTGAGATATCTAGAGCCACAGCCTGAGCTTTCCCATTCTTATGACATCATAGCCCTTGAGCTTGGATAGAAGGCCGACAAACCCTGTCAAATGCCTTTGAGATATCTAGAGCCACAGCCTAAGCTTTCCCATTCTTATGAGACACTGACTTTGGCCTTTTCCAGCCAATTTCTAAAATCACTGCCTTTGTACCAGACCTGGCCTACATACTGCATTTCTGGTTTCAGTATCACCCTTCATATTAGTGAAGGCAAGTTATTTGTTTTTGTCATCTGAGATGAATAAATTCTAAAATCTTAGTGAATAAAATTTGTTTGGTGTTGGTCAAAATTACTTATAAATATATTTGATCACTTGAGCTTTTGTCACTTTGTTTTCTACTTCTTAATAAGATGAATATTGGTGTTATGTTCCTATTCATATGTTTTTAACTTAAAATTTGACAGACAACATTAATTACCAATAATATGTAATGTTTAAAATTAACCCAAGATATATTATAGCTTCCTGGAAGTTCTTTTTTTTTTCTCAGATATATTTTACTTCATCTTATATGGGCTTCAGATATGACAGGCTGAGTGATTTTGGTAAGACATGTTTAAATTTATTTGTTATGATAGTTCATTTGCATTTAATTTTAATGTTTCAAAGAAAGCCAAGCAGAATGATTGGATCTCATGCATATTTACCTCATCATATCTGTCCCTCTTTGAAAAAGTTTGGACACCTCTGCTGCATGGAATGATTTCAAAATACTTTCCACTCCCCAATTTATAGACAGAAGCACACAAATGCATGTTGGGATTTCTTCCTAGCCAAAACAGGCCAGTCCTCAGTTTCATATGACTCAGTCCCGGTCTGTCTTGTTTTTAAATCAGAATGCTATGTTCACTTATCCGAACTCACTCTTATATGTCAATCTTAATTCTTAGTTTGTGAACTTTTTACCTTATTACTCTTAATTTGCCTTGCACATAGTTTGTTTGCATTGTATTATTTTTTTGCCCTGTTCTTTTCTTTTTCTTGTAATTATTTATAGCAAATTTTGTTAAATCTGTTTGTTGGGCAGTTCTACCATTCATTCATTTCCATTTAACAACTCACTCTACATTGGCATGACCTTGTTTATAAATTCATTGGTAGCAGAAGCAATAACAGCAGCAAGAAGAGAGGAATGTTTTTTTTACCAGATTTACCCTGGTCTCTCTGTGTTTGCAGTCTCTGGTGGTAGATTTATATGAGAAAATCTGAGCACTTCTAGGAGTGATTTATTGTGTATTTTTCAGTAAGATATTCATGACCTTTCTTTGTCCAAAAAAAACAAAAAAACAATTGACCTTTCATGGAATGCACCCAGGCCAAGCTCCTGATGTTGAATTTTCGGCAATGGTATAAACTTTTGTAGGGTTTGATAGTATTTTAAATAAACATAGGAAGAATCCTTTTTTGGAATTTGGGAAATTTGAAATACCATTAATCTTGTCAGAAACCTTTGTAATGCATTCATTCTTAAACTGCTAACATTGGATGTGGTACAATAAATGTTTGTAGGGTTTTATAGTATTTTAACGAAACATATCAAGAATTCTTCTTTGGAATTTGGGAAATTTAAAAGACCATAAATCTTGTCATTACTGCTCTAGAGACAACTGGGTAGCTTGGGGAAGATCTAGTCTTACTCAATCTTAATGAATTCTACTTGGTTTATTTCAAGTTCAAATCTTCCTAGAACCTTTGCCAAACTCATTTTATGGCTTCTAATTATTATTATTTTGAATCTGTTCTTACTTTTCTTATTCTCTTCAATGCTTAATTAGTTTCTCTGAGTTTTTCACAGTTTACTCTTACTTATTAACTGCATCAAAACATATTCATGACCTTTCTTTGTCAAAAAAATAGAAAAACAAAAAACAACCTTTGTAATGCATTCATTCTAAATCTGTTAACATTGGATATGGTAAGATATGAACGTTTGTGGGGTTTTATAGTATTTTAACAAAACATATCAAGAATTCTTCTTTGGAGTTTAAGAAATTTAAAAGACCATAAATCTTGTCATTACTGCTCTGGAGACAACTGGCTAGCTTGGAAAAGATCTAGTTTTAATCTTAATGAATTCTATGTTTATTTCGGGTTCAAATCTCCCTCGCGCCTTTGCCAAACTCATTTTATGGCTTCTAATTATTATTTTCAATCCATTCTTTCCTTATTCTTCTCAATGTGTAATTACTTTTCCTGAGTTGTTTCATAGTTTAATCTTCATAATTTCCTGTTTCAAACTGTCATTAGTCATTCTCATGCAGTAAAATTTTGAACCAGCGTAACCATGCTGTTATACACCTCATGCAGTACAACGTTGAACTACGGTAACCATCCTGTTAAACAAATATCTATATATTTCTTATTACTATGTAAATTATATTTTTAGTAAACGCACGTGTTTAAATAGACATCTGTTTTTAAACAGTATATTTTTCATCTAATGGTCTGGGTTTCTTCTATAAGATAAATGTGAATGTCAGTGTGTCACTGTGTCACACTTTTTCAACTTTACTCTTAGAGGCTGTAGCCCAACATATCATACCATTTTGGAATCAGGCCGATTCCATGAGCATATTAAAAACATTCCAGGCTGGATCCAGACCTGCAATCCTGAAATTTTGGCTTCCCAAGTTTTCATTACTGCAATTGTTTTTGGTCATTTTTTTACGTGATTTTTTTTGCATCAAATTCTTTGTATGATAACAATTTTTATAACTTGAAAATAAATTTGGGAATAATCAAAATTGTGAAATTCAGCAAAACCCACCTATGAAATAAAAATAATTGTTTGTAAGGATAGTAAGGACCTACATACATCAAATTGTCTTTAAATTAAGTGGTGGCAGAAGAATTATTGTTGAACTTTTAAAAGGTTAACTTAAATATTAACGAAATACTTAAATGCAGTGATCAATTTTGAGTTCTTTGATAGTTTATTGTTGCCTATCGATCTTCAAAAAAAAATATTGTGACGGAATATATTTAATAATCAAGAACCCATCCTATGAGCTATTTCTTAAATGCCGCCTGATAGGGTGGCAAATAAAAAGTTACAGAATAATAAATGATAGGGAGTGGATAAAAGACTTAGAATCTACTCTTCCTAAAACTTATTCATTTTGAAGGGCCCAATGAAGAGCCCACCAATGGTTGAAACTGTGTTCCCATTATATAGAGAGAACCACCATACAAACTTTTAGACCACTCAAGCATAATATGAGGAATATTTTGGCAACTTGACAACTAGCACAATTTTGCCACAGGCTTCTAAGTGCCAAGACAGCTAGTTCAAAATATTGGGAGCATAAATTAAAAGAGGAATGAACAGTCTGAAATTCTAAGGGTTTCATTCCGATACTTCAGTTTGGCAGCAAATATTCCATCAAATATTTTAATAGAATGACTACATTTAACTAGTATTTCAGATCTGGTTTTTAAAATTTTATTAGACTCTAGATATATTATAACCAGTTACTCCGCCATACACAGAGCCTACAAAATGTATTGGCATTTCTATACCTAATATTCTTTGTTGTTGGTTATACTGTATCCCATTTAAGTGAGAGCTTTTTAGACTCCTGCTTAGTATTCCACAAATATCTCAACAAAATGGTACTATTCTTACACCTCCCAGTATTGATTTGATTTGGGGTTTTTTTATGGCTTATCAACACTTTACAGGTTATTCAAAGCCAGAAAATAATGAACAGACCAAGTTTTTCAAGACACCATTTTTAAGAAAGTTGCCATTGAAGATTTGAAACCCAGTCCAAGACAAAAATATATATATGTTAGCCATTGGTTCCTACAAGAAGCTTAACTGCCCTTTGGCATGTCTTTTTTTTTGTCCTGCAGGGTGACATGCCACCCTCCTCAACAGCAGAAGAACTAAGAGTGGATCTCTTATCTATGTGGCAGGTTGTAATGTGTTACAATGTTACCAGTAGCAAGCCTAAACATGACCTGGCCTCAACAGTTAGTTGGTCTGTTGATTTGTTTTTTTTATGGCTTATCAACACTTTCAGGTTATTTAAAGCCAAAAAATATTTTTAGATTGGAGGAATTTTTTTTGGGTGGGGAGAGATAATAATGACTTAGTGATTACTTAGTCTTACTAATTAACCCATAGTTGGAGGGAGAAGCAGTGGATTGATACCTTTCCCAAGTGTATTTGCGCATAAGTTAATATAAGACTCAATTGGAATTGGACCTCAGTTCTCAGACTTACAATTGCAAGCCATTATCTGTTATACCACCTTTTAAAGAAGAAAGTATCTGGTATTTCCAAATAAAATAATTGGTCTAGAATTGACACATGTGGTTTCTGTAATTTGTTTTATGTTTCAGAGGTTTTTGATTTTGTTCAAAATCAGATTATTGGATCAGCAAAAAATGGCAACTATTTAGGCATACTAGAACTGCTGAGTGAATGTAATCCTTTCTAGGAAGAACATCTCAAAATATTTGTGAGGACTTTATTGAATTAATAAAAGAACAAGATCTTTGTATTATTCTTGAAAAAGTAAAATGTCAAAGTATTATTCAATAACTACTACTGTACTGATGCGGCATTCACCCTGGGCGGATTGAGCTGGCTTCTTCCTGTTGTGAGAAGAAGATTCTTGGGATAAATTACAGAAGTAGGGTACCCAGGCCTACTTGGATAACGTTCTTGCTTGCCGCGGGGTTCCCACAGACGCAGAGACAGGAACGACCAGAAATTGGAGCCGGTTGCCGATGCAGACGCTCCTTGGATTTTCACCAGAGCCCTTGTTAGCCGGCGTGTGTGTCAGACCTGTCCGCCTTGGGTGGTCCTACCAGGAACGAAGTTCCGGCAGCATAGCTCTGACACTACCGTTTACCCCCACCCCACCCCACCGACTGTGAGGTAAGGGTTGACTTTGCTTACGGTCAAATCACGCTGAAAACACCGTTCTCGTTGATCACCAAAAAGCATTGAGAGCCAAAATCAGTACTTAGATGATTGGACCGCTTAAAAAAACACCTGGTTACTGTAAGCCCCAAAGTCCAACCCCCCCTTTATGATTTAATAAACATAGATTCCACTCCAGACATATCACATACAGATCAATTGACATTTACTGCTCGATATATTAAAGGCTGTGAGCCTTTGGAATGTTTCTTGATGTTCATTCATATCTTTTCTCATGGAGCAAAGGATCTAACAGACATTGTTGTGGATTTTCTTTGTGAGAACAAAATTCTACTATCAAACTGTTGTAGTCAGTCATACAATTATGCCTCAAATGTAAAGACAATATATTGGATTGTGTGCAGGGATTCATCAGTTCAATGAGTTTACCATCTATGTCTTCTGTGCTAGAAACAGCCTGAACTTGGTGGGAGAAAAAGCACCAGAATGTTTTCTGCAGACTGTAAAATTCTTTGTTCAGCATCTGTATTCATTTTTTGCTAGTTCTACTCATCACTGGAATGAATTGGCATCATCTCTAGGAAAAGATTTTGTGGTCAAGCATCTGTCTGACATATGATTGTCAGTACATTTTGATGCTGTTCATGCTCTGGATGGGGGTTTTGAAAAAATAAAACATGCACTGGATTCTCTATCAGCTGACAATGAACAGCAAGTGAATAAAAGTTGAAAGAAGAAATGAGCAAAAAATAGAAACAATCTTTCCCACAATTCTTTGGAATGACATGCTAGGAAGAATGAACAAAACAAACAAGGTCCTGCAGTCAAATGGTGTGAACATCCTTCTTGCCAAAAATCTTCTTGAGTCTATGAAAACCTATGTTTAGGAAACTAGAGACAAATTTAGTGAACTAGCATGACCCGGCGTTGCCTGTGCTTGATTCAAAACCAGAGGAATTTTCACACAGCATTGTAAACCACTAATCTGTTTCTTCCTGCACATAAACAAAATTAAATTAATCTGCATTTAGGAAATACCCAACCAGAAAAACATTTTTAAGGGTTGACCGATTGTCCATTTGCACTCTGTTTGGGGGCGCCAGAGTTGAAACTTCACATGGTGAAAATAATGGCCTCCCTCATAAATCCGAATTGACTTTCTAAAAAATTTTGTATGCATTTTTGCAATCTGGGCATATCGTTTTTGGGTTTTATCGATTTTCCCGCGCTGTTTAGGGGTCCGTGGTCATGAAACTTGGACAACACTTCAAAGGTAGACTCTAAGAGGGTGTCAAATTTGGTTGAAATGCAATAATTCCTTCTGTAAGCAGATTTTTTTCAATTATCGATTTTTTTCGAACCTGAGTTCGAACTGAAAAAATCTGGCTTTTCCTGATGTCCTTTCTGCAGCCATTTGCAAACTTGTGGAAAAAACTGCATAGAAATCGGGTGAGACAATGCCCTGGGCGAGGTAACAACGCCCACGACAGACACACAGACAGACAACATGAGAAATATAGATAGTAGATATGAATTCAAAGCCAGGAGTATGTGTCCAGATACAGATTACAGTGATGGGGGAAAAATGGGAATGTAAACAAAATGTGTGTCTTAATAGATATGATGGATCAGCAGAAAAGTTACTTCTCAGCAAAACCAAAAATGTGCAAACTTTCCTCCCTATTCAGGACATTAATCTCTGAACTGACAAAACGTGCAGAGGATTATTCACAGATTGGAAACCATTGCTTCTGATGCACTAAAGAAAAAGTGTGAACAATTGGCTAATATGCATCACAAAGACCTGAATTATGGTGACCTTTTAAATGAATGTGAGCATTTCAAGCATTAAACGGATCATAATGAACATTGTCAGACTCTTCCTGCACTGTACAGAAAAATCATTTCGGACAATTTGAAATCTGTATTCCCGAATGCTGAAATTGCACTCAGAGTGTTCATGTGCATGATGGTGACCAGGAGAACGTTCTTTTTCAAGATTGAAACTTATAAAAAATCTACTTCGTAGCACAATGTTGCAGCTTTGTTTGAACTTGGCTTTCAATCATGTGTATGGAAAATGACATCTTATTCCTGAAGACCACTGACTTCAAACCAATAATAAAGCAATTCGCTGAAAAGAAATGTTGCAAATGCTTGTTAAGAACTTCATAGTAATTTCATATTGTGTCATCTAATTTGTGTGGCTTACTGAGTATTATTATGTTTTTCAAGCCTTGTGTATTATTCAAATGTTTATCATGTTAATTAGTTGCTGCTGTACAGCATATTTTTAATGTTTTAACACCATTTTTGTTGAAGTGGCAATAAAATAAATATATGTTTAATATAATTGACCATTTACTTTTTATTCCTGTGAGTGGTTGTTCTAGGGACCCCAGCAAACTGATTTGTCCAGGGGCCCATAAGATGGTCCTCTGTAAGCCACTCTCAGTATTAAATGATATTTTAAAGTTCCTATACCTTTGTATAAAAGGTTGCTCAGCAGATACAATGTAAACAATTTCTTCCTTGTACATGCATGTTGACAGTGGCTTTATTCGCTATATTCTCTACCAGACATATAACATCCAATGGACAATTACTTTTATTCTTATATATATATATATATATATATATATATATATATATATATATATATATATAAAAGTTTTATTTGTATATTAATAGACATGTTGGATGAGTAAATGTTTGTATTTTATTTTGTGGTTCATCCACTTATCTTCATATAGACTGAAAGCCAAAAAGATATAACACACTGCAGTGTGTCTATATTTCTCTAATTGGAATAGAAAAGAGATTTGACCACCCACTTACCTTGCCATCTTGTTTGGTCACAATGTCTGCCATCCATTGAACTGGTTCTATAAATAAAGACACTGTACAAATCTCTTCACTTTTCATCTTCGATAGGTTAGACAATTTGGATTTCCAGCTGAATGCCTCTTTGCCTTCACCAACTAGATGACTAAGCAAGGATGATTCTCGAAATAAGGGTAGCCTAAATCAAAACAAAAAATAAATTTACTTTTTGATGGGGATGCTAAAAAAGGTCTCAGCCCAACCCACACACAAAAATATTGATTTTTGGGAAGTAAATTGGGCTAATGTTGTGGCCTTGTTGGGGCCAGAAATAAAGACACAAAGAGAGGAATTGAATTAAACAAATATATTAACAGAAACAGTAATACAAAATATATATAAACAAGCAAGAATTTTTGGTCCGACTGTCAGAGCTGGCTGCTGGAAACTACACTCACCAAAAAGCAGTACCTGCTGCTATTTATAGCTGGGAGAGTCTATGCATGCGTGGGTAAATTACCATAACAGCTAAGAACACCAACACACACACTCATATACATATTTAGTTGGATTGATCCAAAGTTTTCCATTCTTTCATGTTATTAGCCTCATTAAAAGGATTATTTTTTAAATTTTTCCTTTATATATGGTTGCGTATATTAAAAATTTATGGTAGTGGGAAAAAAATTGTCAAAAACATTTGTAATTGTATTTAACTGTTAAAATATGCACGCCAAAATATTTTTTTTGAGCTGACTTTTTGATTTATATATATATATAATTTATTTATCTGTTTATATATATATATAAATGTAAATATATATATACATATTTTTTATATAAATGTATATAATTTATATATACTATTCTATATATATATATATATATATTATCAATTTTTTTATATTGCTATATATATATATATATCATTTTTTTATATATTTATAATTCCTGATAAATATATAATATAATGGTCCTTATTTATATAATTACCGAAATACATTTTATATGATTATTTTATATTTTTTTTGATTTTCATATAAAAAAATGAGTAATTGAAATTATGAATGGTCAATATAAAACATCAATATATTTGATTTTTAATTAATATTAGTTTAAATAATTTGCATAGTTTAATAAAATATATTTTTTAAAATACTTATATAAATAGGTTAATCCATATTACATAAATGAAGATATTTCTTCCACCATCTTGATATTTTAATTTCATCTTTGAATACCATATTATTTTTTATATAAATAGAATAAAACATTTTTGTTATATTATTTACCATGTATGTCAACACATATATGAATTATCATATTTTCATATTTATGTATTTTTTTTCACTTGGTATTTTCTCACATAATATTACAAACATGTTTGCCCAACTATTTTATTAATGATTGATATAAATGAGGATATTTTACCATATATATTTTATTTAAATTATTTTTTATATATATAATATATATTTTATATTATTATAAAATATTTTAAAATATATTTTTATATATAAATATTTATATATTTATTTTATATAATATATTCTATAAATATATAATATTATTTTCTATAGATATATTTATCTGAATATAATATTCTATATATATTGAATAATATATAAATTATATATATATATATATATATATATATATATATATATATATAATATATATATATATATTATATATATATATTGATTATATTTTTATATGTAATTTATAATATATAGACTTTATATTTTATAATTGAACAATATTGGTGAAAATTGTATGACAAAGTGGTAAAAGTATTCTGGTGATGCATTTAATCCTTTAGAATGTAAATAAATCTAAAAGACATGCCTGTGTAGCTAATCAGTATTTCATTGATTGATTGATTCATTTTCTACAGCTTAATAATCATTTGCAGTTTATTTAAAGCCAGAAAATATTTTCACATGGTAATATTTTTTTTTCAGATAATAATGGTTTAATGATACAAGTCTTACTAATTAACCTCTATTATGGGGGTGGGGGCAGAAAATGCAGCTTCATACCTTTCCCGAGGGTATTTGTGTATAAGTGAATACAACAAACCCAACAGGAATTGGAACTCAGTTCTCCTGTTAACAATTCCAAGCTATTATCTATTACAACACCTATGCAGGATGTTTTGGAAAAATAAATCTTACTCATTTGTTCATTCTTTTTCGAACTTCATCAGAATAAATATCTTATGTTGGTGCAATGACAAATGTGCACAAGCAAGGGATGCTGGGAATTTTAAATTTAATTTTTTTTTTTTTTTTAATCTAGCTGATTTTGTTTAGATTCTTTTTCATTCCTTCACTTTTGTTAGTAGATATCCCAATTTTAAATAATAGAAGTCCTTTTAGAAATAAAAAAGAAATGTTTGGAAGAAACAGGCAAATTTTTTCCATCTGTAGATAAAAGTTAAAGTTTCAAGGTAAAAAAACCGTTTTTAAATGTTTAGAGAATGCCTTGATTTCTGCAATGTCATCTGCAAACAAATTTGTTTTAACTTTTCAACATTTCACCATTCCTCGTAGAACTTCTAAATTCTATATAAAAAAACAAAATTGAAAATCCCTTAATCATGCACATGTGTAGTTGCACTAACATAACAAATTTAGTCCAATGAAATCCTTAAGGATGAAAATACATCACAAGAAAAGAAGAATCAAAACAACACAGTATGAATGATTTTTGTTGCTTAGAAATAGATATACTTGAATGCTGATTCACTCGAGATAAGCCCAACAAGCCCGACTACCAGCATCAACACAAATAGATATAAGTATATATATATGTATGACAAAGTGGAAAAAGTTTTTTGTGGCTCGCTTCATCATTTAGGACTTCATCAGAATAAATTTCTTATGTTGGTGCAACTACACGTGCACAAGCAAGGGATTCTGGGAATTTTAAATTAATTTTTTTTTTTTTAATCTAGCTGACTTCATTTAGATTCTTTTTCTTTTCATCACTTTTGTTAGTAGATGTTATAACAGATGTTCTGTCAGGAATGGTAAAATATTCTAATAGCCAGGATTCAAATTTACTGTGGTTAACCTTTTTATAAGACATATACTTGAAAACATTTTGTTGTAAAAAAGTTACAGAGAAATTTTATACAAAGATTACAAAATAAAGAAATCTTTTTATAAAAAATATTTGCGATATTTTTTTTACATCTGTAAATAAAATTTTTGGTCTGTCCTTCATTTGAACCTTTGTTTTAAAGGTTAAGGGAATGTGTTTGGACAGCATCTTTTTGATTAAATGAGTAAAAAATGGAAAAACAACCAATCAACAGACATGTGCAAGCAAAATTGTTCTATTTCAATGTCTTTAAAAGGGTTTAATTTTTAAATTAATAGAACATTTTAATAATATTCCTTCATAACATTTTTAGTCCTTGCATATGTTTTAAGAACAAATGGCACAGTGGAAGAAAAGTTATTAGATCCAGTGACAGGGCCCAAAAGTGGAGTTCAATTTTATTGAAGGCAGCAGAGAACTTGGAGATCTTAACATGAGATAACTGACATCCATTAAACATGTCTTTGGAACTAGAAACAATCTACCCCAGTGAGTGAAATAAAGGGTTCAGTTCAGATTCATTCCAACCACCTGAAGAAGGCCTTCTTTTACAACAGCCAAAAAATGTAATAAATATTTCTTAATTTTCGAGGACAATAGTCCTCTTAATGTAAATAGTGTTTATATGACCTTATTTTTAAGACATTTTTATGTTTAAAAGACATTTTTTTATAGATACAAATATTTACAGTAAATGCTCTGTTTATAATAAAAAAAGAATGTCCTGAATGTCCAAATTTTCATAGGCTGGTAAATGTTTTTAATACTGTTTATTATAAACAGAGCATTTACTTAAATATTTGTATCTATAAAAAGAATGTATAAACATAAAAATGTCTTAAAATAATACCTTATCTCAGAAATATAGACAGATACTGAAGTCTTTATCTTAATTCTTTTAAATTTATTAATTACATTAAACAACAAAAAATGGAAGCCTTTATATCAATTAGGTAGTTCTTATACTGGGAAAAATGGGAAGATCTCATATTACAAAAAAGTGCACAGTCTTAACTCAACAATACAACAAAAAGGAAAAGTTTCATTGAATATTAGTTACATTATTCAATTTTTTCCTTGTCTTTGAAAAGATATTTACAATGATTCTATTTATTTTATGAAAAATGCCTTCTTCAGGATTGAATTTTTTTGAATCAAATCCTTTATTTCATCCACCAGAGTAGATTGAAGGCCAGAGTGTACACAGCTGAAATGTGAATACAGCAATGAAGATGAGGATAACAATCTGAATAATGTAAATAATCATAATACCTCATCTCAGACAGAGCTTGTATTATACAACACAACAAAAAGGGAAGACTTTATATTACACTAGGCAATAAAAAAAAAAAGAGATAGCCTTTATGGCAAACATAAACCTTCTTGCCCACAAAAAAAAAAGCAGTGTCAAAAGTAGTTTTTCCTCATGACACCAATTTTAACGACCTTCACTCTTCAACAATGTTTATTGTTTTAAAAAGTGATGATTAGAATTATAATAAAACCTAAACATATGATGAAATTGAATTTAAACATTTTCTTTGTTCTTGAGAATTTACATAAAAAATATTAAACACTATTAGATTTTTTTATTTACAGAATAATTTTATATTTACAACATTCTAAAAACTAATGCAATATTTCTCATTTACCAATTTATTAAGAAATAAATATGAAAACATTTTTCATTCATAAATTTATAAACATTTACTAAATTATTAAAATATGTGAACCAATTATAAATCCTTTTATTATTTACCATTTTATAAAGTTTGAAACAAAATGACAATTAGCTAGTGTTTTGCTAACCATTCCAATAAATAATATAATACTGTAATGAAACAAATATTAATATTGTTTATTATTTTTGTTGTCAATTTTGAAGAACAAAGAAAATGTATAAATTAATTTTAATATGTTTAGGTTTTAATTCAATTTATAATCTTTTTTTTTAAAATATATTGTTTGGCACATTTATCCATGTTTTCCACCAAAACATTAACCTAAAAGCTTGAGCCATGTTCATAAATAATTTTTTAAAAATCTAAACCCTCAAATGGATATCATTTAATTTTGCAAAAATTACAAACATTGAATGAATTCATGAATTAATAGATTGGCAGTTAAAACTTTTGAAAAAAAATAAACATTCTATTCTAATAGTTTCTTTTCTTGCTGCTTTCACCTAAATTCCATTTTTTATTTGTTTTTTATTTTAAGAACAAAAAAAAAAAAAAAAAATGTTTCATGTGTTTAGAGTTTATTCTGATTCTAATCATCATTTTTTAAATAATTTCAATTCTTGGCAATGTATTGTTTTAAAAAAATATTATTAGAATTGTAATAAAACCTAAACATATGATGAAAGTGAATTTATACATTTTTTTTCTTGAGAATTTACAAATTTAAAAATATTAAAACTTTTTAAAAATATTAGATTGTTTATTTACAAGAATAATTTTATATTTACAACATTCTAAAACTAATACAATTGTAAACTAATGCAATATTTATCATTTACCAATTTATAAAGAAATAAATATGAAAACATTTTTTTTATTCATAAATTTATAAACATTTACTAAATTATTAAAATATGTGAACCAACTATAAGAGAAATTCCTTATTATTTACCATTTTATAAAGTTTGAATCAATTGGCAATTAGCCAATGTTTTGCCAACCATTCCAATAAATAATATAATAAATAAATCTAATAAATAAATAGTTTTTATTATTTTTTGTCAATTCTCAAGAACAAAGAAAATGTATAAATTCACTTTCATATCATTAGGTTTTTTAAAATTCTAATTTAATTTTAAAAATAAACATTTTTAAAAGTGAAGGCAGTTAAAATAAAAACAAAATGGAAAAAAATCCTTTTGAGACACTTTTTTTTTTTTAATGAAAAACCTGCACTATCCAAGTTTGCAGACTTTACCATCAATATAAACAAAAATTGGAAAAAGATAGACTAAAGGAAAATAACTTATAATATGAGATATGTCCAAAAAAGCATGGTGTAGAATTAGAACAATCTACTCTTGTGGACTAAATAAAATTTTTGAAATTCCAATGTAATTTTGAATATCATTTGATAAATGGAATGTACAAGAGCATGTTCCATTTATCATCTGGCAATAAAAAGTCCAAACAATATAAATAGTTTATCTCATTATGTGACATGTCCATTCAAATTTGTTGTCAAATTCATTTAACTCAACAAAAAACAAAAAGTTTTAAATTTTTTTTAAAATTTATTTTCATTCAATTTAAAACCAAAAAAACCTTTCCACAAGGTAGAGGGTTTAAAAAATGAATGTCTAATATATATGATAAACTTTATGAAGTTCTTCATTTATGGTATATGGATCCATTAAAAAGAATGTTCATGATGCTAATACAATTTCCCAAATAGATTTTTTGTGACATTTGAGCATAAGAAAATTTTTAATAAGTGAAGTTCAACCCATGTTTATGACATTTAAGATAATGGTTAACCAAGACACTTGAAAGATTGTTTTAAAATTGTTATTCTTGCCTTCAATCTGTTCCATTCTTGCAATTCTTGATTTTTTAAGCCCAAAACTTCTTAATAATTCCTACCGAAAAGAATGAGAATGATTCATCCTGATGTTTGTGACATGGTCTAAATTTTTTTTTTTCCATTGATTTTTTTTGTAAAAATCATTTTTTGCCATGGAAACAACAATAGGGTAGTATCCTCAGCAACATTTTGGCTGTGGGAAAAAAAAAATCAGGCGTGAAAATAATTTATCATCTTGGAAGACTGTGTTTTGAAGGGGAGAGGACACAATAATGGAATTGAGTTAAACAACAAACCAAAGATAGTCCATTTATGTAATGTAAATAAATAAACAAAATTTTTTCTCCCAAATTCAAACAGTATTTTATCCCCATCATGAAGTTAGGGATTTTACTATTTAATTTTTACAATCACAAACAAAATTAATCAAATTCATTAAAATCATTATGTTTTAAATGATTTTTTTTTTTTATTTTCTTGGTTGATGAAAAAAAAAAAAAAAAAAAAAAAAAAAATATTTTTGTATATTAAAGTTGTAATCGTGATTAAAATACTGAACAAAATGAAATTTGAAAATGACAGAAAAATTCACATGTTTTTTTCCTGACACATTAAAAATATTTTTTTGATTTTAACTTATTTCAAAAATGTTTAAAATTTACAATTTGAACAACATAGAAAAAAAATGTTCTCAATATATATATATATATATATATATATATATATATATATAAACATTATTATTATATATCAAGCAAAAATTTTCTTTGTTTGTAAATGAAATTTTTTTAAAAATTTTAAAAACCCCCAGGTTTGCAACATTTGATGAAATATCAGATCTTGTTTGTTAAACGGGGTTCCAGTCTTAGCAAATACTAATGCACAAGTTTTAAATATGTTAAAATCTCTTTTCTGTTCACTATAACTGAAAGGTGTCCCAGATATAGAGCATTTGAAAGGCAAGGTGTGGATTTTAAATTTATTAAGAACCAAGGGAATTGTGAAGATTCCATAATCGTCTAACATCCTGAAAGGATATGGTACATAGAAGAAGTGTAATTATTTTTTTAAAAATTGAATTTCTATTGTTTTATGGCATACTAAAATAAACTTAGTAAATAAAAAACCTATCAGTTACATAAAATTGGAATAAAAAAATTTCAAACTTTGAGACAACTCTTTGGTTTAATTTATCATTGGCTCCAGGCTGAAAAAGTTGAACTTTTAATACTTTTCCATTTCCTGAAATAAAAAACTAAAATTGTTTATTGTCCAGATGTAATTTTTACTACTTTCACCTGAAAAAAATAAAATAAGTCATAATAAAAAAAATTGTATTTTTAAAAATTTGCTTAATTTTAAAATTACTTCTGAAAAATTAAATAATATAAAACAATTTCATTCCGTTTTGTAATTCTAAAAAAATTTGTTATATAAAAAAAAAAAAAATATATATATTATATATTGTTTATTAGTTTTGTATAACTTATATTTATTTTTCAATTTGAATCCCATCTTTGTAAATGACAAACCAAAAAAACAACAAAAGACATTTTCAATCACAAATGAGCAAAAAAAAAAATGAAGAAAAAAGTTCTAAAAAAATTAAAATTTGGATTTTTTTAAAAAACAAAAAAAAAAAATAATTTGGATTTCAAAAAATGTAAATTTTAAAAAAGTAAACTTTCCACAAAATGTAAAAATGTAAATTTAAAAAAATATAAATTTTAACAATCAAATAATAAAAATTCATACATATATATATAATATATGCACTTTGGATATTTTGATTTAAAAAATGATTTCAAATAATGTAACAATTCATGATGATTCCCAAATGAATCAATTTTTTTTTGCAAGACATTTTTATTTGAAAGTTCAAATCAAATACTGAAGTAAAATAACTTCTTCTCTCAAAACTAAAAATACTAACCAGTTATTTTGATTTTCTATTATTTTTTCACATCTTAAAATAAATATATATATATTTTATATTGATATATATTTTAAACCTTATTAGTTCCTGTGGAGAATCCTAAATTTTAGAATATTAAAAAATGCTTTTAATGTCCTGGTTCAATATAAAAGTTTATTGTTATAAGCATTGTAACAAATTCAGCAAAAAAAAAAAATTCTCACTTGATTCTTTTTTTTTTCACTTTAACCATGAATGCAGGTTTTGGAAAAAAATTGAATACTAGTTCTTCCAATGCTATGACAAAATAGAACAGACTGGGTTGATCTTTTTTGAGGTTTTTAATATTCCTCTAGGAAAAGGAAAATTTTTATATAGAAGAATGGGCTATTTTTATCTTTTGGAATCATTTTTATAAGCAAAAAAAAGATATTCCCTTAACTCAATTTTCATGAATTAATGACATTTTTTATCATCTTATATTGTAAAAATTTTAAGAAAAAACAAAATTATTTTTTAGAAGAAAATAGAAAAAACAAAAATTTTATTAAAAAATTCACAGGATTAATGTTTATCCTTCACATTTTCTACAACTATAAATTTGAAAAATTTAAAAAATTTGATAAGAATTTGTTCAGTTTTTTTTTGACCAAATTCCTGTTCAATGGTTTGGAATTTTATTCCTGATATTTTTTGAATTGGAGATTTATTCAAACAATTTTGCCATAGATTTTTTTTTTTAGATTTAATCAGGAATCTTTTTTTTTTAGTTAATATTCTTTCTATTTAAAAAAAACTAAATAAATATTATATTTAAAATGTAAGTAGTTATAATCATTATCAGTAGTAATACCATTCAATATAATTTTAAATCATAAAATAATTATTAAATTATAAATTTTAAATGGATTAATATAGACTAGACACAATTTATTTTTCTGTATTTGCTTTTAACTGTTCTAATTGACATGAATTAAAAAATAAAAAAAATAAAAAAAAAAAAAAAACCCTTTATCTAATACAAACACTTTTTTTATGAGAAAGGACATTCTTTTTTTATTTGCAAAAAAAGTTCATTCACCAAAAATCATTTTTGTTTTATAAAAAAAAAGTTCTGAAACTAAAATTCCTGGAATTTTTTCTTTCCAAAAATACCATTTGGAAAATTCACCCAGGAAAAAGAAATTTATTTTAATTGCACAATTTTTGTTTGTTTTTGTATAAATACCAGATTTTATTTAAATAATTTGCTTTGACTGGTATACTGATGCTTGCTTTGTGCAAACTTTTATTGAATGTCTTATAAAACTGGAATTTTAGGTTTTGGTTTTTTTTTGCTTATTACCATATTTACCAATGTTCAGTGATACCATTTTTTTTTTTTTGACATTGTTATCAATTTACTGTATGTAAAACTGTTTTGAAAAACAACTAAAACAATTTTCAATGGATGTATTAAATGTACTAAAATTCTTTTTTTTTTTTTTTTCAAAAAAAAAAAGTTGCAATGTATATACTGTGTTTTATTTGGTTTATTTAAAATTCACATAAACGTAAGGTAATAATTTTTTTTTTTAAACACTGAATGTGTTGTCTTCCCATCCCACTAAATATTCCATAAGAAAATTTGTGGTGATTTAAAAGGCCATGTTCTTTGCTTTAATTTTAAATCACTAGAATTTTTTTCAAAATTTTCAATAAAATAGTTATGAAATTATTTTTTATTTACAAGTAACAATTGAAAATATTAGGTACCTCCATGAAATCGCTAAAAAAAAGAGCATAGTTTGATGAAAAAAGACGCCAACCTTGCCGAAAACAAAATTTTATTGTCTAAATGCTTATGTTATTATTAAGAGGAAAGACCAAAGTTTTTTTTTTTAATTATTTTTAAAAATTTTCCTTCTTTTTAGAAAATTCTAAATTTTGATTAAAAAACCTTGTTTCTATTTGTATCAGCGGAACTAGTAAATAACATACAATTTTTAGCTCGTTTTTTTTTGTATGACACACATTAATTTGAAAAATCGTGCAAAAATAGAAATAATTATCGGATGTTAATGAAACTTTCAGGAACTATTCACAGATGATCGAAATTATTATAAATGTTTTTTTTTTTATATGAAAGTCATGGTAGAAATATTTTTTTAAATATTTATTACCCCCCCATAACTAATTTTATGAAAACGCTAGAAATTCGATCGCATCGGTTTTAGTGATTACAATAATTAAAAGCACAGGGCTTTGAGGAATGCAAATCATGTTTTTTTTTTTTTTAATTGGATACCCAGTACCTGAAAATCAGCTCTGAATTGTAACATACAAAACTCAATAAAACAAAGATATTATTTAATTTCAAATGCTTTTATTTGCTTTTAGTTGTTTTTATGAATATGGACAATATTTTCTGAAAGCAAAAAAAATTTTTCGATGAAAAAATGAATTTTTAATACAATTATTTGTTATTTCCTTAATTATAATAGATTTTACATTTAAGTTGTTAAAATATTATAAAATTAGTTAAAAAGCCGCATCAGGCTTTCATAAGTGTCCTTATGAGATAGATCTTTTTTTAGCGCGTTGTAAATTGTATCATTTTGACTAATCAGAAGATCCCCAGTAATTAAGAAATGTAATTTTGTGTTTATAATCGAGCTGTAATTATAAAATACGGAAGACCAACCAGAATATAATTAAGTTGCGTTATTTGAGTTAAGCATTGTTCTCCGCTGTTAAGGCCTTTACTTTTATTGCGAAACACGTGTGGAGAAGTTAATTTGATTTTTCAATTTCAACTGAGAAGGGTACCTACAAGTATCAGTATCATCTTATGAAATTTATATGATCTTATTTTTATATTAATCTCAGTTACGACATTTTTCCATAAATGAAATATCAAAATTAATAATAAAATGAATGCAAATACAAATAACAGTAGAATGTAATAAATGTACATAAAATTATAGTATTTTATGTACAATTCTGATAAAATTTCATAAGAAAGGTACCTATAAATTAATTAGATACCTTTCTTAAGAAATATGAAATTTAATGTCACTCTTAACAGTTTTATTTTAATTTCTTTAGAATATATTTCCCATAAAGCATCATAAACGTAAAGGTGAAAGCTAAGTACAAAAAAAAAAAAAAAAATTAGACCGCTGAAAGTTTTCGTTAAAAATAACGGGGTAAATAATTTGTTCACGTAAATGTAAATTATTTCACTTTTTCTCCTTCAAGTAGAACAAATTAGCCTCATGGAATTCGTAAATATATCATTCATCACATGTCAAGAGACGCGAAAGTTTATGACCTGCTTTGTTTTATTTTCAAATTACATCTTTTTTTGGCACAAAAGCTAAGTTAAGTTTGGTTCAAAATATTTTAAATAAACATTATAATTTCTGATTTTCTTAAAATAAGTTTTGAAAAAATGATAATTGATATTTAAAAAATTCCAAAGTCAGATTTCCAGTTTTTTTTTTAAGATGGAAAAAAATGGTCAATTTTGCTGACTCAAAAAAAACCAGATTTTTAACGAAAATTTCGGACGTGCTAGAACGATTAAAAAATGGAAAAAAAATACCCCAAAAATACTTTTGACCTTTCCTCTTAATAATAACAAACATTTAGACGATAAAATTTTGTTTTTGTCAAGTTTGGCGTCTTTTTCATCATGCTATGCTCTTTTTTAGCGATCTCGTGGAGGTACCTAATTTAAAACGTTATTTTCTACTGTACGAATAAGTTTGTCTTTTCCTATTTTGCATAATTCATGTGTCATATTTGTTGTATTTAACCTATTGTTCTGAAAATTGAATTTTATATTCCTTTTTGGGGGCTTATTAACATATAAAAAACCTAGAAATTAACATATAAAAAACCTGAGAAATGGATAAAAATATTCCAAATTTATGGGTTACAAATAATTTTGTTGTTGACTGTATATGCAAAAATTTCAGATAAAGTATATCTGTAAAAGAAGATTATTTTGCTTAAATGACAAAAGGAAAACTTATCTTATTTAAAATTTTCATCCTTTAGTCTTTTTATCAATTCAAATATATTGCCATTTGCCTTAATAAAAAAAGTCAAGATGAGGACAAAAGATGTATATGTCTCTTAAATTTTCCACCTTGTCTATATATATATATATATATATATATGTATATTATTAATAAGTATTTGATATTCTTTAATAATAATAATTTTGCTCTGTCTTTTGACAGAGCTCTTCCTGGATCTATATCATCCTGGAAATTCCGTACAGATTTACATATTGTAATCATTACTATACATATATATATATATATATATATTAGTTTATTTGTAACTTAGGTAATCCATATATTCTATCCCAAGGAGGATGATATCCAGAGAGCTCAATGTAAAAAACTCAGAAGCAGATATGTTTGAATTGTAAACAGACCAAAAAAATTCCATGTATATAAGTTATTTCACCATAACCCCTTTAACAATTCTGGATCATTGAGACTTTTACTTTTAAAAAAAAAAAAAAAAAAAAAATTTTTATATATATATATATATATATATATATATATATATATTTTCATATTTAAACAAATCAGAATGCAGTCTGAGAAATGACATTTGCTCTTGCATTAGCCCAACCTGAAAAAATTTCCTTTTCACGTTATAAAAATAAAATTAAACTAAACTTACATTTGACTCTCAATTCAGTTTAGCAGTATATATTCCTATTAAGAATTACAAATAAACTATTTTCTTCATTTTTGTTTTCATTATGACAATGTTTCAATCATTGTACCTTCTGCTCTTCTACTTATGTCCCACAAAACTAAATTCAAGTTCAGGATTTTCCCATTAATTAAATTATAACATTGTGAATTTGGTGATATAGTAATTTGGGGTTCAATCCTCGATTTTTTAGTACATGTCAATTAAACTCCAGTGGATAGTCGGATATATAAATTTTATTTTGTACATAAAAAAAATTTACAAAACCAAAATTTCATCCCTGAAACTGGACAGCAGAAATGAAATAATTTTAGGCAATTTTTTTTTTATCTGGATTCAATTCATACCTGATGAAGGCTTGAATAATAAACAGCTGAAATAAAAGTGATAAAAAAACAACAAAATGAGGACAATTTCTGCATTTTAATAATATTAAATTTTATTTTTTTTTAATATTGACACAATTTTTTTCCATCTTATCTCAGCCCCCATTAAAAAAAAAACATAACAGTTCACATGTAAATAAATAAATAATATAAATAAAATTCATTTGTTTTTTAAAATATATTTGAAGGACGCAAAATATATAAATAATATATATATATATATATATATATATATATATATAAAAAAATACTGAAAAAACAAACAAAAATCCTAATATGCGATTATGCTGTTTTTTGATGTTTAATGTCAACCTCAGGACGTTTTATTAATAGATCTAGGCCATCTTCAGGACATATTCATAAAACATAATTTATAACATAGACCATATACAAATTCAACATGAAAAAAGACGATGGACATAAAAAAATTTCAATTTCATTCAAAATATAAACTTTATCTTTTAAAACGATTCTTCAATTCCCATTTAAATATGATCATATTTTTAAATATTGGGTGATATTGTGAAAAACATTATGCTAAATTTTGAGTATTTTGAATGAAAAATATTTTTTCATTAATTTATATATGGTTTATGTTAATTATTTTTATGAATATGTCCTGAAGATGGTCTATTAGACCAGAACGTCCGACGTTGACATTAAACATTAAAACAGCATAATTTATTAAATTTTTTTGTTTGTTTTTTTTATATTTTTATAAAAATACTGTCGGATCTATATCCATATATTTGTCATATATATATATATATATATATATATATATATATATATATATATATATATAGCTGTAAAACACCAAAATTGTCTTAATTGTTAGATTAAAATTTTTTTTAATTGTATCTTTTCAATTTAAAAATATCAAACTGAATTTCTCCAAAATTTTTTAAAACGCTATTGAATTTATACTTTAAACAAACAAGAATGTATTTAAATTCTAAAGGAAAACGATGATGCCTTTTAAATATGAATATCCTGATTCAGTTTTCCTTAGTTCATTCCCCTTTTTTTTAAAATTATTCATTTTGCTTTTTTAAATCGTTGTTAAATAGACTTTTCCAATGGAAGACAATCATATGAATGTTGGTACTATTACTGAAAGCCTGAATGATCTTTTTTTCCTCTCACCATTTGCTCAGTTGGGAAGACATAATGAAACTGACACAAAATGATTTTAACCTGTTCTCTTTTTATTGAATAACTCAAAGAGTTTTTCAAATTTTCTTATGACAAATAATTATTGTCAAAAGGATAAATGTCTTATCCAAAAAAAAAAAAAAGAAATCAAAACCCAGTGTTTTTTTTTTAACATATTAAACATTTTGTGGTATGGACAATTATGTAATGCTGTTACACTATTTGGACAATTTGGAGATAACATCCAATATATATATATAAATATATATATATAAATAATATTAGTGGTAAATATACATAGGAGCATACAAATACATGTTTCAAATTTTTTAATAAAAATTCAACTAGAGGATAGAATCCAGGTAATTTTTCAATACCCTCATATCTTACATTTATAAATTCTGTTTTTATTTCCGAGTTGTTTTTTCTGTTTTCTTTTTGGATTTGTTTTAATGATGAATTGGATTGGCTTATTGATTCCAATATCTAATAAATTATGACCATGGAATATTAATGTTTAAGCCTTTTTTTATATATGTATATAAAAAACATGAATATATGTATTTTCCAACTGTGCCCAGGTTGCTACTGAATGTGAAAATTTAGTTTGAGTTCAAAATTGGGTTTTAACAGTAATACTTGGAAAAATTGCTAAAAAAGTTTTAGCACATGGTTCAAACCCATATTTTCCTGAAGGAATTCTGCAGCTTGAATTAAATATTTTTTCAAAATCAAGTTAATTGGATTCCTTCTGACTGGTTGTTAAGACTGAATATTTGGTCAACTTAGAATCATTGTTTGATCAAAATTATTTAATATCAAACAATTTGCATAAAAGTAAATCATGCATGGATTAAATGTCCCTGCATGTATTTTCAGTGGAAAACCTGGACGTCCCATTAAGCAAAATCTCAGCCAGTTCTGATTGATTTGTATTTCCATTAACAATGGATTCAAATAATTATGTTAAACTTTTCCTTCTCTCCCAATATAATGAAATGAAATTCATTGAAACCATTTTCAAAAAAAAAACACCTACCCGGAAACTTTTTTTCTCAAATGTTTGTTTATTATCTACAAAAACAATTCAGAACTTTTTCTTTGGAATTTTAATAATGGTCTTTGCACTTTTGTTATTTTGAAAAACACCTATTCTATAGTTAATAGACTCTCCCACCTTAATGATAGGAGTAATAAGAGAAATGATTTGTTCAATCTATTTCCATGATCAGATCAAAGTTGAACTCTCTGCCTTTTTAAAATTTTTTTTGCCAAGGTATCAAAGGACGGTGTCTATTTTCAAGAGGTTTTAATCTGTCCTTTTATTTTAAATTTTCAATATATTTTTTATTTTTCATTTTAGGTTCACGGGCTCAGAAACCCACAAAAAAATAACTTTTTATTGTTTCAATGATGAATTTCAGTTTCCTAAAATACTAATATTCAGTCGATTTGGGCGAAATTTTAGCGACACATTTTTTGTCATAAATTATTTTATCCTCAGTCAAAACTTTATTATCTTCATGTTTCCATTATCAGTTTCTAATGTTTTGTACATTGAACCTATTTTAGGATTATTTATAAACTATAATAAATTTACTGTGAAATAACTCATTAAACTTTTTGTATTTTAAATCATGCATTAACAGTTCCTTATTCTCACAGAATTGCATTTGGAACTCCTTCCAAATCCATGCTTTCCAGACATTTTGCAAAATTTAAATTCAATCTAAAATGTATATGATGTCCTTTTCGATTACTCCATTTCTGTTCTTTTTTTTTTATATTTTCCTTTTTTAACTCTTCATTTATTTTTATTTTTAACCATATATATTTTAAAAATTTTACTGCCTTGCATGGATTTTAAATTGATTTTTTAATAAATCTCCCAAAATAACATCAAAACCTGTTATTCAGACCCTAACTGGGAAAAAAATGTTTTCATTTCATTTTCACAATTGTTTTCTTCATGAGTTAATTTTAGCTGATGGGGAATTGCATCCCCTCCGTCATCAAATATGCATAAGGAATACAGCAAAAATATTTTTTACAGACTTCAGTGTTGAAGTTAATCTACCTAATTAGGGACTGGTGTATAATTTGTGATAATAAGTTGTGATAATAAATAAGCATGTGACATGCTACTCAATAAAACATTTATATAGGTTCTAGAAAGACTCACCCTCTTGCATTTGCAAAACCATGGCATCAAGTTTAAATTTTTTATAGAGTAAATTTTGGGAATCTACTTGATAATTCATCTGAGAGAACAATTCCAGTTGAAATTTAAACCCATCATTTGGCCTAAAAATGTTTTAAAAAAAAAAAATAAAAGGTAAAAAAATTTACATTTTTAGCAAAAATATAAGATTCATTGAAATATCAATCACACATTATTTTGGACAAAAAACTGACAATTATTTCTTTTAAGACATTTTTTGTTTATACGTTTTTTTTATAGATACAAATATTTAAATAAATGCTCAGTTTCTTTTCTTGCACTTCTCACTTGTGGAACTCTTTTCTGGCTTCTTGCTTCCCAGTCAACTTTGATCTTCAAAAATTTAAATGCTATGTCAATTGCTATCTTCTTAATTTCTGTTCTTTTATTGTTTGCTCTCCTTAATAGTATTTGTTCTCATATTCTCTAACACTGAGTAACCCTCCCCATTGCATCTTAGTGGTTTTATTGCCTTACTTGAGTGGAAATGATTAACAAGAAAAGAACTACAAAGACCAATGCTTTTTTTGTATTGTATTACACTATGATGTAAGGAAAGATATATGTTACCTGTACTGCATTACTCCACTGCAATATACTGAAATGTATTGCATAGAACTTTTTGATATAAATGAAAATAAAATGGCAATATGTGTTTTTTTCACTTTCCCATTGATATACTTGATGTTTTGTGCATGTTTTATATCATAAAAATGATATGAGAAAGTACATGCTATTTTTTCCTTTTCCCATGATATAATGGAAAACATAATTTTTGTATTTCCTTATCCATGATATACTGGAAAGTACAGGCTGCATGTATTGCATCACACTCCATATATTGTTTTACATGTGTTTATCCTTCTCCCATGATATACTGGAAAGTACAGGCTGCATGTGATTGCATCACTTCCATATATATTGGAAAGTACATGCTACATGTGTTGCATCCTTCTCCCATGATATACTGGAAAGTAAGGCTGCATGTTTCAATCACTCTCCCAAGAATATGGAAAGAATCATGTGAAACAAATCCCATGATTATTTGGAAAGTACAGGCTGTGTTTGCATCACTCTCTTATATACGGACACCTTTCACATGTTCATCCTTCTCCCATGATATACTGGAAAGTATATGCCGCATGTGTTATATCACTCTCCCATGACATACTGAAAAGTACAGGCCACATGTGTTGCATCACTCTTTTATTCATCCCTTCAGATGCTGCATGTGTTGCATCAGAAAGGTATGACTGAATTTTTTCTTAGAATAGCAATGATTTTTCCAGTCCCACTATTTAACCCATAGCAGGGGTGAAGAGATGGATTCATACCTTTACCAAGGATATTTGCATGTAAGTAAATGTGATGAACCAGACTGCAGTTCAAACTTGGATTTCTCTAAGAAGCTCTCTATCACATCCTCATCATCATTCTTTGACCTTCCTATAGTTGGTTGGAACTCCACCGACAATCCCTTTCCACGCTGTTCGGTCCTGCATTGCTATCCCCAATGTCTCTCTGTCCCAAGCTATGTTTGTCTGGGTAAGTCAATTTTCGTGAGGAGATACTTCCAGAAGGGTGCCATAGAAGTAAAGATGAGATGATTTCCCTGTCCGCTCAATGGCAGTGGCCGACAAACTGTAATCATTTTTGTTTGAGCTTAAGAGAGATTGGTCTCAGTTTTCTGTAAACTGTGTTAAGCATTGCATGGGATCTCCAACTCATATTCTGAATTGTTTTTTTAAGTAAATTTGTTTATGTACCATCCAGTTGTCTTTCAAGACGAGCAGATAACGTCCAAATGTCTGATCCTTATAGTAGGACTAATTCAATCAATGTTTGAAAGATTTGGACTTTTAAGTAGGATGGAAGGTTCAAGTGCCAAATCTTGTGAAGTTTGTTACATTTATCCAATGCAAGAGCTTCCTGGATGTTGAAGTCTTTTTGGAATCTATTATGTGAGATCCAAGATATTTGAAGTCCTCAACACTTTTGATGAATGTATTATTGGGTGTCTTCACATGCTCATAACTTCACAAAACTGTCCTAACTAAGCAAGGATTGATACCCAACAATATGAAATGTTATGCCTTCAAAAAATTCATTATATGAAGCTTTTAACAGTGGATGGAAAATGTAACATCAAAACCCAAGCACATTGGACTTGTGAAAGAGGCCTTCCAAAAGCTAAGTGCTAAGAAACAGAAAGATTTCATTAGAAGCAAAGAAAAAGAGAGCTGAATTGATATGCAAATTCAATCCTCTTGTATGTTTGGTTTGGTTTATAGCATACCAACCTCAATGGGTTATTTAATGCAGACAAGATTTTTTTTGCTGGTAATATTTTTTTCCAAAAAATGTATTGTTGGTAATATTTTTTTTCCAAAAAATGTATTGTTGGTAATATTTTTTTTCCAAAAAATGTATTGTTGGTAATATTTTTTTTCCAAAAAATGTATTGTTGGTAATATTTTTTTTCCAAAAAATGTATTGCTGGTAATATTTTTTTTACAAAAAATTTTATTGCAGGTAATATTTTTTGGCAAAAAATTTCTGGTAATATTTTTTTTTTCAAAAAAATTTGTTGCTGGTAATACTTTTTTTCAAAAAATGTATTTCTGGCATTGAAACCTATTTTTATACTTTCATAGTGGTTTGACCACTTTTAGGGGAGGGGGTAACTATTTGCCCATAATTGGGACTCTGATAGGTGCTACCACCCCAAGTCAGGGTGGAGCTGGGAACACCAGCAATTAAGAGGTGGTTCCATGCTCCTCAAAACCTCCTGATCAAAAACCTTACTGTCAGATGTAGTTTATCATCTCACCCAGGACGCAGATGTAGTTTATTGTCTTACCCAGGATGACCTCTTGTGTTTCAATGTAGGAAAGTAGTTGAAGGATAGTAAGCAATTCATTACCCACAAGGCCACATAAATGCTTTTGGACTAAGTTGAGGATGGAAAGTGAGGTCTGGGCTGCTCCCACCCAGAATAGGCAGCAATTCACCATTCTTTTACAAGTTTCCACTTGGCATCAAATATCTCATTCAAAACCACAGAAAACTCACCAAAAGGCTTAACAGACCATTCCTAGTCTGTTTTATGCTTTTTTAAAATCATTTCATCCCAAGTAAGGCAATAAAGCCACTAAGATGCAAGGAGTTACTGAGAGTGAAAGAAGAAGAAAAACATTAGTGAGAAGACAAGACAATAAAAGAACAGGTTTTGCAAAGACAGAAGATGGTGATTGACGTTGCATTTAAAGATCATAGGAAACAGGAAAACAAGAGGCCAGAAGAAAATTCCAGAAGAAAGTTCCACAAGCAAGAAAAGAAACGATTTGAATAGAGCTTACGGTTACATGAACAGTAAAATAATGAGACATAATTGCCAGTCTAGTATTATGTCTAAATCCATGCAGTTGAATCACCAAGAAAGAAAGCTCATTACAACAATTGCCACAAAAATATTTATAGAAAAGGTACAGGGAAGCCACATGAAAGTGATGAGGAAGTGACTGAAGCTTAGATGCCATGTCAGGATCCGATAACATTGCAGACTCTTTTTTGGATTTCATCAAGAATCTCAAGATATATAGCAGGAAAACCAGACTAGATATGGCCGGAGTATTCAATGTATGAAAGAATGGTAGATTTATAAATGAACAAGATGGATTTTGGTGGAAAAAATTGTCTAGCATGACACAGAGAACAAATTTCCGAGCAGCAGACCTAACAATTGATTCAATATAATTAATTTTGGAAAAGATGGGACTGTGAAGGCACAATGAGTTGCTCTTCTGGAGGTTAGCATCAGCCATACTGATGGAAGCCATACTGATGGAAGTCAAAAATAGTTCTCCATGATAATTTTAATAGAACATGTTTAAATGAAGGACTGCTGCCTAAATTTATTAACTGTAAAGTAAATCTATTGTCAAAATTCTGATTTTTAAACCATTAAAGTAAAAACGTTTCTAGAAAAGTAACGTAAGTGATACGATTAATTTGCAGTAAAAGCACTCGGTATTGAGAATGTACCATTCTCATGTGAAATTGCCTGGTTATTTCAAAAATGACATTAAAACATTGTGCTCGATTTCTGTTTAGAAGTTATGGACAATGTAAGTTACTTCTTCCTCCACACATACACAGAACATCCACCATTACTGGCTTTGTTTACATACGTTTTCCTTAAGTAGTCATGCTGCGTGGAAGCTTCACTTGTCTACATTACTGCACAGTATGCAAAGTTTGAAATAAATGCGCAAGATAATGCATGAAAAAACGTAAAATCTGACAATTAAAATAAAATTTTTAAAAAAATTACATGCCTGAAAAATAAAAAAGGATTTTTTTCCTTTTTTTCAATGATTTTTATTTTTTTATATGTCGTGAAAGTTTATTGAATTTAAAGCTTCATAAATTAAATTTTGGGGTGAGGTTCTGTTTCATTAGCTATAAGCAGATTTATTAAGGACAGTAAAGAAAAAATACTATTCATTTAAAACTTCATTTAAAAAATAAGCGCATTTTAACATAACATCCATGAAAATTGCGCAGTATTCAAGACCAGTAAGATACGAAAAGCTGTAAAAAGGCCATTAACTAAGTAAGCTTCTGTGCATTATTTCTAGAGGAATGTATATATAAACAACGCCAGTAATAGCAGCCGGAAAATGCAAAAGAGATCAAACTTAAATTGACAATAAATCGAAAACAGTAATCAAGTGCAATGTTTTAATGTCATTTTCCAAAATAAACAGGCAATTCCACACGAGAATGGTACATTCTCAATACTGGCGGCTTTTGGTGCTTATACTACAAATTAACCACTTATACAATAAAAAATGACAAAATTTGAATAATATTGTAGCCCAATTGATTGTATTTTATGTATCTAAATTTTTTAATCATTTCACCCCAGACAAGTTGGGAATGCCACTAGTACACAGGAAGTTACAGAGAATGTAATTAAGAGAAAAGACTGTTAGGGTGTGGGGGATTGAGGAAAGGATAAAAGTTGAACAGGATTCAAGAAGATAGAAGATGTTGATTGACATTGCATTTAAGTTTTTGAAGATTGTAGTTTTCAGGGAAGCAAGTAAACGGAAGGGAGTTCCACAGGCGGGAAGTGCGAGAAAAAAAACTGTTGAAATAGAAGTAGTGGTTACATTTAACTATTTCAATTGCAGATTTTTCTTTAGATTTTGTCAAGAACCTCAAGACGAACTGCATGGGCACCAGACCAGATATTGCAACAGTATGCAATACACAAACAAATGGTAGATTTGTAAATGTGCAAGATGGATGATGACGAGGAAAATTTAATGGCATGATACAGTGACCCAACTTTCCTTGCAGGAGATGTAGCTATTGATTCAATGTAGCTGTTCCACTTCAAGTCAGTTGAAAACGTGAGGCCAAGAAGGTACAGTGTGGCACTCTTCAGGAGTTGAGCATCAGTCATGCTGATGGCAGACAGGGAAGTTTCTCTGTGGTAGCTAAATGAGAGCAGTTTTGTTTTGGAGGCATTAAAATTTACAAGCTATTTCTTGCCCCAGTTAATCACTGATTTGAGATCCTTTACAAGAACAGTTGCCAGATTAACTTTGTCAGCTCTAATGGATTTGCTATTGAAACAGGAGTAAATGGTATTGTCATCTGCATAAATGCCTTCTTGGGAACTGATGACATCAGGAAGATCATTGATGAAGATCAGAAACAGTGTAGGACCCAGGATAGAGTCTTGGGGGACAGTTGCATCAAAAAGAATTGTTTAAAATATTGAAAGTAAAAATATTCAAAGAAAGATGACCTTGCTCACACTGTTAAAAGATGATGGTAATTCCAACCATCTGAAGAAGGCTGGAGCGTACAACGGCCAAAACGTTGTAATAAATATGGCAACAAAGACGAGGACAATAGTCCGAATAATGTAAATAATGTAAATTTGAATAGTGTTGCATTTTTTGCATCTGTAAATTATACAATTAAATCTACAGTTGCATACCCACTGATAATAAATTCTAGTGACATCTGTGTATCTTATATTGTTATGATTATAACCACTGATAATAAATCCTGGTAGAGTCTCCAGATCCTTTAAGATATCATTGCTGTCATGGTTAAATAAATCTGGCGAGAAGATGTATCCTTGTCTCATGCGCATTTCTATTTTTGTATAGATACTCAGTTCATTTTCTATCTGGATCCAAGCAGTTTACACCCCCCCAGTATAACCTCTAGATTATTCTAACATATTTTCCAAATAGATCTAGTTGTAATTTTATAATAAATTTGAATAACAGAGTTGCATTTTTTGCATCTGTAACTTATACAATTAAGTCTATAGTTGCATCAAAGAAAGAATTCAGCTTTTTAAACTATTATAAGAAAAAATATTCAAAGAAAGCTGACCTGATTCACACTGTCAAAAGAAGATGGCAAATATTTAAGTAATTTTTCAATTGCATTGTTTCTATTTTACGAATGCATATATCTAGGATTTTTACTCATAAAATTAAAAAAAAAAAAAAAAAATGTTATGAAACATAGCACCTGATTCGAGGTCGGCATTCTTTCACAGAATTAACAGCATCTTCAACATTTATTTGTCTTTCTCGCATCATCCAAGCTATCACAATAGTTGCACTGCGAGAACAACCAACCAAGCTAAAAAGAGATAAAAATCATAATTAAATCAAAGCCATTTTGTTGTTAAAACGAAAAACAAGTTGACAAAGCAACAACAGTGTGAAACAATGACAAACAAAATACATGTAATTTTTCAACTGCATTGGTTTCATTTCCTGAATACATGATCTAGGATTATATTCACACAATAAACTCTATCATTGCATATAATAATGTTCTCTACTTTTTGAATAATTAAAAATAAAGATATTTAAACAAAACTAAAACAGTCTTCTATCATTACCTACTGATGAAATTTGCTGTTGTTATGGTAAACATGAGTGATGTTTGTTTTCTGGTGTCAAGTATTGGCAATTTGGGGCAGGAACAGAAGAAGGCCAGAGCATAAAACAGCCGAAACATTGTGAATATAGCAAAAAGATGAGGATAACAGTCTGAACAATGTAAATAGTGTAAATAAAATACAAGTATCATTAGATTCTTTTATAACAGAAAATAGAAAAGACATTTTATTATTTCACAAAAAAAAAAAGAAAACAAAAAAGAATCCCAAATTCTCCTTAAGCATTCTATATCAAATATTATACATGTTAAACATTTTGTATCTTTGAATATTTTGACAGGAACCATTCTTTTATACATGTTTCATTGAAAGCAGCAGACAAGGAAAACCTGGCAAACATAGACCTTCGTGCCTGCAATAAAGTAGAGTTTAAAAGGATGTTTTTTTTTCCATGACACCACTTATTTTAACTACCTTCACTCTTTGGTAATGTTTTGTTTTAAAAAGCAATGATTAAAATTAAAATATAATTTAAACCCAAAATAAAAGTGAATTTATACATTTTTTTTTTTTATTCTTGAGAATTTACAACCAAAATATTAAACACTATTTATTTATTGGATTGTTATTTATGAGAATAATTTTATATATACAACATTCTGAAAAAAAAAACTAGTACAATTGTATTAAGACTAATGTAATGCAATATTTATCATTTTTTTTTAAGCATTTCACCCCTCGCAAGGCAGGAAGCCACTAGCACACAAGGGGTTACAGAGGATTTGGAGCAAGATCAGATAGGAATGATAGAGGAAAGGATGAGAAGAAGGATAGTGGATAGATCAAGCCAACTGGAGATGTCGATTGACATTACATTTGAATAGTTGGAGATTATAGCTCTCAGGGGAAACAGGAAATGGGTAGGGAGTTCCACAGACGAGAGGTGCGAGATATGAAGCTATTGGAGTAGAAGAGACCACTACATTTAACAGTTTCAACAGTGAAAGGGTGAGAGCGGGATGCCAGCCTTGTAGGACGCTTGAATTCATGAAGTCTGGGAACCAGCGAAAGCAGCTCATCAGAGCAATTACCATGAAAGTATTTGTAAAAAAGACAGAGAGAGGCGACGACATGTCTGTGAGAGAGCAACTACAGACGAGATGTCAGATCAGGGCCAATTACATTGCATATCCGTCTCTGGATCTTATCAAGAACCCTGAGACAAACAGAAGGGGCTCCAGACCATATATGGCAGCAATACTCCATGCAAGGGTGAATGGTTGATTTGTAGATTTGAAGGATCGATTCCAATTTATAAAGAAATAAATATGAAAAGATTGGAAAAAATTAACTATAAATAATAAATTTAAAAAAGAAAAACATTTTGGTAAACTTGGATATTTTTGTCTTGACACCCCCCATCCCTCATAAAAAAAAAAAACGGAATGTTAAAAGCATGTTTTTTTCCCCTTGATGCCGCTATTATTTTAACTACCTTCACTCCTCGGCAATGTTTATCATTTTAAAAAGCAATGATTAAAATTGTAATAAAACTTAAACATATGATGAAAGAATAATTTTATATTTATTTACAACATTCTGAAAACTAATAAAACTGTTAAAATAAATACAAAGCAATCCCATATTTATCAGAAAATAATTTTTTCCTCATTCTCTTTTTGAAAAATTTAGATATTCAATTATCCAGAATTTTTAATTATCTCTAGTGATAGCATCAAATAAAATTACTAAATATTACTAAATTACTGAGTTTCCAATCTAAAAGAGAACTCAGAATAGAAGTCAATTAAAAGATACATGTGATATGTAAAAAATCATTGTTATGCAGAAATGGTTTAAAAAACTGAATTCTAGTTCTAGGTATGATGATAAACTACATCCAGAAGCAAGGCCTTTGATCAGGAAATTGGAGGTTTTGAAGAGCGTGGAACCACCTCTTTTATTGACACGGTGTGGTAGCACCTGTTAGGGTCCCAGCTATGGATAGATAGTGAACTCCAAATCAAAACACTGGGAAAGTAGGAAAATACAATTTTATAGTAAAAATTCCAGCAATACTGGAGTACATTTTATAGTAAAATTGAAAATATGTCATACATTGTCAAAACAAATAATATAAAAAAAAAAAAAACAATTTGTTATGATTACATTTCTAGTAAGGGAAACAAGTTTTCACTCTTTTCGTTTGATTTTAAGATTATTCTCTAAAAAATGCAGCTAACTAATTAATAAAATTTAATTTAATCATGAAATACGGGTTGATATGCTGCTAAATAACGAATCTGAATTTATTTAACAGCTAGCTGTGGTAAAACGTAAAAAAGAGGGGCATGGGACTAGTTTTTTACCAGGCTCACAGTCCTGACCGAAAACAACAAATTAATTAATTTTTTTAAAAATAAAACAGCTGAATAAAAATGAAATAAGCCTAATTGACTAAAATAGTGATGCAATCTCATCCCAATGACAAGTTATTGAACAATTGGATCGCCATGAGTGTACTATTATTTAATTACTTTCGTTAATAAAACTTAGAATTTCTAAGGTTGATAGTTTAAGGCGAATTTAGCAAAATAATACACGAGGATATTTCATTTAAATTAATAGTCGTTATTCTTCTTAGGTTTTCTTTTAAATTAATTCTTGACCACTGTAATTATCAGCAATGTACGTACACGTGTGTTTACTTTTTAGTTTAGTTTTTAGTTTATCAATTTCATTTTAACTGTTTTTATTTATTCAAGTCATTATATCCCTGTAGTACAGTCAAACGTCTTTCTACTCACCAATGTACTAACACCCCAGTTCCATTGTTACGCCCTTCATCAATAAATCGAAGGCATTCTTCGAAATAGCTCAGCAAATCTTCATCGGGAAGATCAAGAACTTCCACATATTTACACGTGAATTGCTTTCGGATGGACACGGGCAACGATCGGTCGAGAATGGAAAGAATATGTGATATTCCCGCTTCCTTCATCGTAGTTATTTTGAAAACATCTTCTAAGGCGCCCAGATAAAGTCTGTCGTACACTTTGTCCATCGTGTTTTAAAAACAAAGATTATTTTTCTTGCCAGCAGAAAAATAATGAATGGACACACGCCGAAGTATCGTCACCGGTTAACTTTAATCGGTGCCGACAATCAACAGTTGACTACGAAATAAATATCCGGCTTGACAATTCGTTCTCCGTATGCATTTTCAATTTTCATCGAAAATGAATTTATTGTTAGAATTCTTAAATGTACCCAGTGCCGGCGCTAAAGTTTCCGGTCCCCTATCGCGAAACTTTGATACGCCTTCTCCTTTCTACCACATGTCGATTTCAAAATTTCCTAACCTTGAAGAAAAATTAATGAGTAAGAGCAGCAATTTTTAAAATTACCAAAAATCAGGGAATTATCCAATTTAAATGAAAATTTCTGCACATATTCATTATTTACTTTTATAACATTTCAGTACATAATTATTTACTTTTATTTAAAAAAATCTGAGAAAATGTTATTCTTTTTCTAATAACCACCAATATTTTCATGACTAAATTTTACTCAAAAAAATATTTAAGTCGCAAATTTTTACATTTCCATAAAGATTAATTGACGATGCATCTCCACTGGAAAAAAAGTTTTACAAAGATTCCAACACAACACAAACGGGATTGCTATAAAAATTTGTTTTAAAAAAACAATATTTTAGGTTTTGGGAAATTTTTCATGTATTGTAATCTTTAAACATTTTTATTTTTTATGCAATCATTTTCTTGGTTTTATCTTTCTAAAAATGTTAAAAATAGGGACTAGAAATTTTATTTTAATTACTAGCCATGAACTTCTGGTTAGTCTTATTATTAGTAAAATAAAAAAAAAATTCAGAGATCATTCTTAATAGATGAACTCAAAATAAAAATGATTTTACCAAGATATATTACCCTCTTAATTGATTTAAAAGAGGTGCTCATAAAGAAAATTAAAATTTAAAAAAATAAGCGCTACTGAAATTAGCCCTCCTACCCCCACTAGGCATGGAGCCCCTCACACTTTTGAGAGGTTCAGGGTAGTAAGCACCAGCCCTCTCAATTATTACAGTTGATGATTGACAATACAACTTAGGTAGAAAAAAGTAAAAATTACAAAAAAAAAAAAATCACTGCTGAAACTAGCTCTTTTGGGGCTCCAACATTGGGGTTTCCTGCATAGTACATACTGCACCGGCCATGCAGACACATGATGTATATTTAGTTGATGACTGATAATGTAACATCAATTTAAAAATAATTAAAAAATAGTGGATGGCCATAAAACAGTGTTGAAAAAAAATGGCAGAAACCACAACAAGACCACAAAAAGCACCCCCACCTCATTAAAGGTTTGGGGGGTAAGACGCGCTGATCCTGTGTGTACCCCTGGATATACGTGAAGGAAATTCAGAAGGGAGTCACTTATGCTCTCGTCAATTTGCTCTTTTTTATGATAAGAATTTTGCAAAACTTGTCCTTTTTTCTGATAGAAAGAAAGAGACAAATTGTTTTCGATACGTTATTAATCACTAAAAAAAATGGATGCATTTTCTTTCCCCAAAAAAAAAAACCAAAAACTGCTACCCTGTTTTAAAATAATTCCCCAAAATCTGAGAATCATCCAATTCAAACAAATTTTTCAGTATTTATTCAGTAATGAATGAATTGAATGAATACTAATAATAGGTTACTTACTAGAAAATTTTGTGGAAATATTTACGGGGGTCTGTTCCCCCTCCCCCTTTTCAATAGATTGTGTAATTTTTAATTTGGGAGTTGTTCACAAAATTTTTTACAGTTGTATAAAGTAAAATCCCTGAATAGATCAGAAAAAATTTGTGAAGTGTGAACATACAGAGAATTCATCATGAACATTACCAAGAATCTTACTTATTATAAAACGCAGATTGTGTGTGTGTGTGTGTGTGTGTGTGTGTGTGTGTGTGTGTGTGTGTGTCTGTACGTTTATATATTGGATTGGATTTCCTACATTTTTCAACCGATTTCAACAAAACTTCACAGGACTATGTAAAATTACCTTGCAGTGGTTCTGACAGTGCCAAAAATTGGAAAAACAATTGTTTTTGCATGAAATCAATTTGAAAACACGATTAAGAGGCATTAATGAAAGGGGACAACTCATATCGAGTTATACAACTATCAAGTTATCAAGTTATACTTATTATAAAACCCAGGTTGGTTGTGTGTGTGTGTGTGTGTGTGTGTTTCATTTATATATGGGATCAAATTTCCTACATTTTTCAACCGATTTCAATAAAACTTCACTTTTTTTGGCAGGTAGTGTTTCTTATTGTCTTGTACACTTTTTTCTTTATTTTTACATTCAGAATGCTTTAAAAATTCCATTTACAAGACAATTGTTTATAATAAAATTCTATTCAATCGATAGACTCATAATGATTGAAAACAATGTTTTTGTTTGAGTTTGGGTTTGAACAATTCGTAAAAAAAAAAAAAAAAAAAAACTAATTAAGACATGCGTGTCCATCAACCTTAAACAATAATCTTTGTCAATTTTATTTTTCAGTCTTTATGATGGTCGATACTTGATCTATCTCTTACTGTTACATCCCCGGGCAACGCCGGGCTCTATTGCTAGTAATTCAATAAAACTCAAAAATAAAATTTTTTGGAGTTAGTGCTGGCATAATTTCATAAAACATTATTTTCTTTTAGAATGGATTAAAAAAAAAAAAAAACTACACTTAATATTTATTTAAAACAAAAACTACTTGTAATTTTGAATTAAGGAAAATTCAGTAACAGAAAATTTGGTAATTTTGACAAGGTAGAAAAATTTGGTGAATATGAAATAAAAGTAGCAAGGCTTATGGGGCTAGGCCGCTATACCCAATATTTTTTTTTAAAGTATTATTAACTATGGGCAGTCTAGATAAAACCCCACTACAACAATACCAGCACTGTACTTTCTGGATGGATGGGGGTGTTAAGGGGCTAAACCTCCTTTTCCAATTTTTTAAATTGTGGAGTTACCCCACTTAACTTTTCTAACAAAAAGATTTAAAAAAAACTCAAGTTCTCCACTGCCTTAAAATTTTAGGGTCCTGTCACTGGATCTAACCAACGTCAGTGGATAAAGTGACAGGACCCAAAGATAAGTTGAATATCCTTTTAATTTAGTTGGAAAAAATTGAAGAATTAACAGAGATAACTGATAACTGACATCCATTAGACATGGCACGTGGAACTAGAACAGTCTACCCCAGCAAGCGAAATAAAGGGTTCAATTTGACATTCCAACCACCTGAAGAATGCTGGAGTGTACCATGGCCAAAATGTTTTGATAAATATGGCAACAAAGACGAAGACGATAGTCCGAACAATGTAATTCGTGTATATTGGTTTTAATTGTTTCTTTTTATTTTATTACCCAGACTCACCTACTGAGTCTGCCATTTTTGTCGTGGGATAATTATATAGGTTTTCCACCTAAACACTCAATGACAAGTATATGCCTGCAACAAAATAAATATTTTTTAAATAAGTATTTATTTACTATACTCTATTACTTTCAAGCAAATAAAATCGATTTAAGTTAAAATTAAGTTCTTGTATCTTCCTTTCAAATTATTATTTTAATAAAAAATATTAAATAAATTAAGTTTTAGATATTTCTTTTTAAAGAAACAAAAACTATATAACCTCATCCCCCAAATCCTCACTCCAGAATGACCCTAAAATCAATTTTCAATCGACTTTCATTTCATAGTTACCGAATTTTCCTACCTTGTCAAAATTACTGAATTTTCCAGGCACTGTAATTTTTTAGTGCAATTTCTCCTGTTGTCGTTCGTCACAAGAGTGTCTTTTAAATAAAGACAGGTTTGAAGATTCAAAAAATGTCAAATTTAATTCCATTTTCAAGTGTGAACTTTCTTTTAAAAGAATTTTGATTTTTTTTTCCTTTTAGAAACTGTTAGATTATTTTTTTTTTTGTCAGCAAAGACAGAAATGGATAGACCATACTTGGGTGAAAGGCTGCTACTGCTGATGAAAATGGATTGAGCCACTCAGGCAAGTGGCTGTCATCTGGTTAGGAAGTTCTAACCATGTAAAGTCTGCCGCTGCTGAGAAAAGAAAGTGACCTGGGATGATAAAAGCCTGCCACCATTATCACTGTTAATGAAGAGAGATGAATAAACTTCTAAATTCTCATAATATGAATGACTTTCATAAACCCATTAGAGTTTATCCCAAATTTGAGGATGCCTGTTCCAAAAATCTAAATATTTGTCAAAAGGACTTCAGAAAAACAGTTTTGCTGAGGTAGGTTAACATTTTCTCACTCTCACCCCTTTGAACTTCAACTTTCACCTTTGAACCAGCAACATTTTGAATTGTGAACTTTTCGAAATAAGTAAATTTGTTTTGTTACTAAGAAGAAGCTTTATATGAACTGTTGCTCTAAAAAGAAAGTTTTTAAAATCCTTTTGTTGTTAAGGAAAACATTTACTTTTCTAAGAGAAAACTGGTTTGTATTTGAAAGAACAATTCACCTGCCTTGGTAATTTGAGGAAAATTTTGTGCAAAGCTGGTATTGTAATTTTGTACAATTATTATATTGTGAAAAATACTTTTGTCTTTGTAATAAATGTTTGTTTCTTTGCAAATTTAACATCAGAGTAAGTGTCTGTGGATGTTAAGAAGATTGTAGTTTTTGTGTGTATTTTTGAGGTGAAGCTGCATGTGTAATATATAAACAAAGATAGAAGAAGTATACAAAAAAACTTGTGTTTCTGCTCCAGATATTTATTTCTTTTATACTGAATGTATTGAAATAAAATTAAATATCTCTTGAGTATGTCTGTTTTCCTTTTTAGTTCAGAAATAATTCATGGGAAGTAAGGATAAGAACAGGTAAAGATGGTCGAGCTCAAGTCAACCTTGCACTGAGTTGGGATGACCAAATCTCTATTTCATGGGTGGATGGCATACTATAGTTCTTAGTCTGTGAAAGCCTATCAGTTTTGATAATTCACTGAAAAGCTCATTTTTAAATTGACTTCCTCTGTCGGTGACAACATACAGGGAAACTCCAAATCAGGATATCCATACATTTAGAAATTATATGACCACTGTTGTAGCCATAGTGTCTTACATGGGTGTAGCTTCAACCCATTAAGTAGCTCTATGTATGTTAGGATGTGATTGTCAAGCTCAAATTTATTGGCACTGATTCTTAATGTGTGGGATCGTTTTATGATAAACATACATCACAAACAGAAAACCCCTCCTTGTAAAAATTAGACAACTCATTTTTACAATATTTTATATTCTCAAAATATGGTGCTAAATTGATAATAATCCAAAGATGTTTTATTTTTAATTTCAATAAAAAAGAGAAAATTAAAGCAACAAAAATTCAATAAATAAAATCTTTGGTAGGGGATGGGATATATAAAAATAAAAGACATTAAAAATGTTTTCAAAGCAAAATATTATTAGAAATGTGTCATTCAATAAAAATCTGTTTAACTAGTTGAAAAATAAACTTCTGTGGCTGTTAAAAAGGATGTGAGTTTTTATGTATATTTTTGAAGTGAAGGTGTGTGTTCAGTATATAAACAAAAATAGAAGCATACAGAAAAAACTTGAGTTTCTGCTGCAGATATTTATTTCTATTATGTCGAATGTATTGAAACAAAGTTAAACATCTCTTGAGTATGTTCGTTTGCCTTTTTGTTTCAGAAATAATTCATGGGAAGTAAGGATAAGAACAGGTAAAGATGTTCAAGCTCAAGTCAACCTTGCACTGAGTTGGGATGACCAAATCACTTATTTCATGAGTGGGGCTGTGTGCAAAAATTGGTTGGAAGCACACACAGGAAAAGAAAGTGGAGGTGGGGAGTTAGTATGAGTCCAATAGGTTCACTAGGCAAAACAAATCCACTTGTCTCATCTCAAATATGCCGCTTACCATCAGAAGCTAAAAGCCAAAAATCATTGAATTGCGCATACCATGTTTTTATGCACCTGACCCAGCCAGCACTCAGCCAATGAACACCCAGAACCAGCCAATAAAAGTGGCTACAAGCAACACCACCACTTCCATCAGCACAAAGTGCTGTCCAATTCACCATCCGGCCAAAGCTCATCGATTCAGTGCCTCCACACTCCCTTGCAAAACATACACATGACTCTGACCCTTTTGGGTTGCCTAGATAAGTCACCACTACATTCCCCACTGGGCAGGTCTCTTCTGTTGGGTACTCCTCCAAAGAGGAACAACAAGAGTCTTTTTCTCAGATGAACTATGGCCTAGAGTGTCATCGAGTGCTCTGGTATTGGTCTTTGAACTGCTGGTATTGGTGGAATCACCTGGTGAATTAGATTTTAAATACACAAATCGTTCACTCTCTTCTGTGGGAACATAATTACCACATGGTATAAAGATTTTCTGGTTGCAGTTAAGTTCCACAAAGTCAAAGATGAAGACAGATACAGAAGAGAAGTAACACTATGACTATATTATGCTTGTTATGGTCCGGTTCCTTGTACCACGATGATAGTCCAAGGTAGAACCAATAAAGAAGAACTCGAACACGGATATGGAATAACACAGATATATTACAAACAGGAATATATACAGAGAAGTAGAAAGTGTTAGTACGAACAATCAGGTTTAGTAGTAATTGTCTGAACGCGACTGTTTCGGGCTGCCTCTGACTCAACTGACTGACTCGCTCGCTCGCTCTGACTGACTGACAGACTCCAGACTGAACTCCCTGCTTCCTCTTGAGGTGCAGTATTTATTACGTATGGAATAGTCCATTATGTTATTATGGGTAAGGTCCCATAACAATATTCAAAGGGTATAATGTCCAGAAAAAGAGTTTATTCACAATAGATAAAAGAAGGCTTTCAAATATAATTTATATTTGTGGACTTAACCTTTTAGGAGAATGTCCAAGGAACATGTGGTCTTTGCGGCTTCTGTAATCTATTAACATAGGGACAGCCCCAATAAATGTGACTATGGCTGTCAGTTACAAAAGAGGAAGATTTCAGGATTGAGTTTACCGCCTGGCCCCAAAAAGGGATCCCAATTGGACAGCAGTTAGCCAATCAGAGTCCCAGATTAGTAAAGTTCAAGGTTGATCTTTGAATGGTAAAGTGTTAGCTCCCTTTACCATCCCTTTCAAATTCTTATTGTGGTTGAAGCCAAGAGGAGAATGAGAAAGATTGTCATTTCAAGAAATGGGGTCATAATGACCTGAAACCATTTTTAGTTTCTTTATAGCTTGCATCATGGGAAAATTAATTAATTTTTTTTTTTTTGTTATTATCATTTTATTTATTGGTTTTATTTCATTTACCCCCAAGTCTTAGTTTCTTCATTAGTACCACTCAAAATTCTTGGGATAAGAGACTTGACATTCTCTCCTCGTTTTTTTTTCCAATAAATTCTTTTAAATGACATGCATGTGTATCTCTCTGAAACAGTTCCCAGAATTGATTTGTTTGTCTCTAGTGAAATAGAACCAAGGAATTGTACCTTACCTGTAGATAAGAGGCCACAATCTCTCACCTGACCAGTTGGACCTGCCATTTGCAATTTACTTAAATTTAATTAGAAAAAAAAAATTTGGCATATTTAAAAACTATTTTCAAATGAATATGATTTTAAAATATTTTTTGGCATATCCATTTTATCCATTAATTAAGAAATTAATTAGATAAAAAGAAATTAGTTACAAAGAAAGCACTAAGAAATTAATTAGTTCCAGGCTACCAAATGCTATAGTTATGGTTTTACAAGACTTTGAATGTTAAAAAGAAACAAGTTTAGTCAGAGTTAGGATAGTTTTAATGAAATTTTATAATGTAGCCAGAGTATAGTGTTCAAAAAATGTCTCCCTATATTCTAAAAAATGGAATATAGGGAGACAATAGAATGGGAAATCACAAGAGCAAGATCCATCATAGATGCTGACACTGGTTATTGCATTTGTGTTTAAATATAGAATAAAATATTTTCTTTTTAAGTTTTCATTTCTCTCATGGTCTCCAGTGATCACTGCTGCTAAGTGAGATTGCACTTGGGATTTCTGCTCAGAGATGGGAACTCGGACATTGGACTTGGGATTTCTGCTCAGAGATGGGAACTCGGACATTGGACTTGGGATTTCAACTCAGAGATGGGAACTTGGACATTGGACTTGGGATTTCAACTCCGAATTGGGAACTTGAAGATTGAACTAAGGAATTCATCTGCTTATTTTCTTTTCTCACTACACATGATTCCACATTGACTTTCACAAATTTTTGTCTTTCATTTTTTCAGCAAAACTTACTTTTATTATTTACCATTTCTCAATTTTTTTTATTAATCATTTTGCCCTAAGTAAGGCGATAAAGCCACTAAGATTACTGAATGTTAGAGAATATGAGAAAAACTATTATTAACTAGAGAGAATAAAATAAGGACAAAAATTAACGAGACAAGATAACAATTGACATCCCATTAAAAATTTTGAAGATCAAAGTTATTAGAAAGCAAGAAGTCTGAAAAGCATTCCACAAGCAAGAAATGCAAGATGAAAAAAATATTTTGGTGCATTGTTTGAGATTAACCTGATTATTGTGGTTAATCCATTTTGTTTTAGTATTTATGGCTTCAATTTTGGCTTATCTGTCGGGGGAATCATTTTGTTTCCCTTTGTGTATAATAATAATTGTTCCTTTAACAATGTGAAATAGCATGTACATTTGATGGTTTGTTATTGTCTTTTTGGGCCAAGAACTTTTACCATTCCTTGTACATTATAACTATTACAATAAAATAATCAAATTTTTTTTTAATCATTTCACCCCAAGCAAGGGGTTACTGAGTATTAGAGAATACAAGAAAAACTACTATTAACAAGAGAGGACAATAAAAGAACAAGAATTAAGACGAAAAAAGATAACCATTGCCATTGATCTTCAAAATTTTAAATGCAAAGTTGATTTGGAAGCAAGAAGCCAGATGAGAGTTCCACAAGTGAGAAGGGTGAGAAAACAGGCATGTCAAACTCAGGGCATATAGAGGGCAGCATTGGCCATATCTACAGCCTCAAGGGCCACACCTTCTTACAGTCTTACATTAATCACAGCTAGTGGTAACTAAACTTTAAATACAAAATACTTACAATACAAGGTAATACTATTTAATCATTTTTATGTTTTCCTGATGATTGGCATTGTTTCAGACTAACTATTCTCAATATATCAGGTTGGAATGTCTGTGTAGATTCCACTTTGATCAAAGATGACAAATGTTTATCAGTTAATCTGGTTCTCAGAGACGTTTTTGTGGCCTTCATAAATGAAAATAACTGCTCACAGACATATGTGGAACCAAACCGCTATAATCTTTTTGGCAATCTTTCTGAAGTTCTTAAATGTCTGAGGAAGGCATAAAAACAATCCGGGTACTCCTACTTCAAGGTACTTTCCCTTGAGTGTTGAGTCAGTCTGCATTTCCAGTAGTTCTATCTGTAGAATTTCCTATGCCTGAGCAAGATCAAAAGTGAATGGTACTGAGAATAATGCAAACTGATCTTCCCAAGATGAAAAACCACAAAATCTTTGCTGAAATTCCTTTGACAGCAATTCCAGGTAACTGTTGTACTTAGCAAAGGTAAATACAGACTCAGTATTGGCAGTTTTTTCAACTCCTTGCATGTAGGGAAATGAATTAAGTTTTCGTGTGACAACTGGGACTTCAATTAAGCTAATTTTGCAATGAAACACTTGATATCATATAACTGAGTGATAAGCTTATTTTTACCTTGTAATTTCAAATTAAGGTCACTTAATTGGGTAGTAATATCCACTGAAAAAGCTAGATCTTGGAGCCAGCATTCATCTTTCAATTTATCTATGCTTTGACCTTTCATCTCCAAAAACAATTTTGTGTTGCAATAAAAAATTTTTTTTCAGTAACTTGTGACATGAAAGCCACTGAACTTCTGTGTAGAAAGGGACTGATTATTCATGTCTTGTTGGCATAAACCAATGGCTTCTGTTACCAATTATAGGCATTTATTGGTAACAGAAGCCATTGGTTTATACCAACGGCTTCCCATACTTTATACTTCTCATTTTCACTCTCGCGTATTCATGTATGATGTCATGAGTTGAGGTGTGATTTTCGCTTCCAGCGTCTTATATACACAAGTTTGCCGTTGCTTGGAAATCTTCCATGTAAACAGAAACAGACTATCATCATTGTTTTGTCCGTGTATTGCCTAATATATTGTAATGTAATTGTCATCTTTGATAATGGCTTATGTAAGCCGAAAGCTTAGAGAGGATTAAAAAATATGTATCAATATCGTGATTTTCTTTCTTAGTTTAATGATAATGTTATTAAGCTTATCAGACAATATGAAAAGAATTTACATAAAATAAATAGAGAAACTTGTCTATATTATTTAATGAAACATGCATCAATATATATATATATATATATATATATATATATATATATATATATATATACTTTTAACATGCTTTTCTTTCTCAACAAGTCTAACACTTTCGCCCGAGCCCCTCAACTTCCGACATCTTACTCTCTGGGATGAGGTGTCTACTTGGTCCTAACTGAACTTAAGGGAGTGGCCGTAGGTCCCCTGAGCATCTGTAGATTATTCGACTGGTCTACTGGTTTAATCCTGCTTCCTGCCCACGTTATGTTTGGTTTCTTCCAGAAAGCAGAAGTGATGTTCATCCATTCATGGTCGACTGAAGATGTAGACACAGTTGGAGCGTCTGTGCTAAGAAATTTAGAATGCAGCAAAAACAAAAAAATATCTACAGAAAGCCGGACAAACAACTATTCAATGATTGAATTGTTCATGTCTTTTATATAGCAGAAAAGAAACAGGTTACAGAAAAGAAAAGTAAGTGACATAAAAATGCATACAATGGATTCTGGACAGAGAGAGAGTGTGTTATGATTAACTTGTTGTTAAATCATCTCAGAATGATATACGACTCTTGCAGTGGGGGAATAAGATTTCTGTGCACGGCTTAAAGTTTATAGTGGCATTCTTCCTTAGCAGTAGTAACAGTAGTAGTAATATTCATGGTAGCAGAGCAGCGGTACTTATATCAACAGCACATGTTAGCAGACGCTTCATACCAATCTCTGACGTCATGTTCTCTCCTTCTTGAGTCTCTGCTGTGGAGTGATTTCACAGTGGAGGCTTGTATTTGTACTAAGTCAGTCCTAAAATAGGTTCGATGTACAAAATGTTAGGAACTTGATATAATAGGTATAATGCAGAGTAATCTAGTTGTGGTCACTGATACTTTAGTATTCGACTGTTGTCCGACATCGACTGACTGACCGACTCATTACTCTTACTACTCCTACTTATTATAGGTGGGAGAGTCTATTAACTATAGAATAGGTGTGTTCTACCATGACAGTCTCTCTCTTCAGGAATTTTCTCCCGTCTCAACGCTCGTCCGTCTGTCTCTTCCGTCTCCCTGCTCGTCTGCGCCAATTCTCTCTCTTCAAGAAATTTCTCCTGTCTGCGTTGTTCCCCTGACTGCCTTTTGCAGCATAACTACACATTTATATAGAAAAATTCAGCTGGTTAATCTTTGAACCTTGGTTGCATTTTTGCATTAATATCAGGGTTTTGGCTGTTTCAACCAAAATCATGTGAATTTCAAAAAAAGTTCCTCTCTAGCTTACTCAGCTCTATTTCAATTTTTAATCGATAAAAATTATTTCGGCCATTTCCATCGTCTTCTGATGACACAGATTCAATGGGTACAATTTCTGGCCTAGATCAAATTTCCACATCAGTAAACAAAATGCTCTGATTTAATTTCACTATTCAAATCTATTCCAAGTTTTAATCAATAAAAATTATTTTGTTTATTAATCCATTGTCTACTAATGACCCAGTTCCAATGGGTACAGCTCATACCCTAGATCAGATTTCCCATCAGTAAATGAAATGCTTTGATCTAATTTCACTATTCAAGTCCAGTCCAATTTCACTAGAAAAAAAAAAAATATATGTGTGCGTGTTTTTCAGACTCTCTCTCCGTCACACAAGCAACTCATTGATATACAAATGTACTCAAATTTGAATAAATCTTATGCAACTGCACTACTGACATCAGTACAATTTAAGCGAAGACAAAAAATGTAAAATTAAATGAAAAGTGTAAGTAAATGCAGCAGTTTTTAACCCTCATGCAAAAAAAAAATATGATGTCTCAAAAAGACGTTTTTTCTCTTGACACTGCTATTATTTTAACTACCTTCACTCCTCTGAAATGTTTATTATTTTAAAAATCAATGATAGGATTGTAATAAGATCTAAATATATATATGAAAGTGAATTTATACATTTTCTTTGTTCTTGAGAATTTGAAACAAAAATAATAAACGCTATTTATTTATTAGATTGTTTATTTACACTATTATATTATTTATTGGAATGGTTGGCAAAACATCGGCTAATTGTAAATCGATTCAAACTTTATAAAATGGTAAATAAGGATTGCCTTATAATTGGTTCACATATTTTAATAATTTAGTAAATGTTTATAAATTTATAATTAAATTGAAAAATTGTTTTATTATTTCTTTTTATAAATTGGTAAATGATAAATATTGCATTAGTTTTTTTACAATTGTATTTGTTTTAAAATGTTTGTAAATCTGTAAAAAAAGTTTTGTATTTTTTTTTTATAATCTGACAAAATGGTTTTCCCTTTTACACTGCTATTAAAGAACTACCTTTTAAACTCCATTTTAATGTTTATTGTTTTAAAAATTAATGATAGGATTGTTTAATAAAACCTAAATATATGAAAGTGAATTTATACATTTTTAAAAGAATTGGAAACAAAAAAAATAAACACTACTTATTATATTTGTTTATTGGAATGGTTTTTAAAATATTTTTAATAATTGCTAAGTTTTAAACTTTATAAAATGGTAAATAAAAATTACATTTATTACATATTTTAATAATTTAATAAATATTTATAAATTTATGAATAAAAAATTGTTTTAATATTTCTTTATAAATTGGTAAATGGTAAAAATTGCATTTTTTTTAGTTTTAATAATTTTTTTATTAAACAAAGATGTTGTAAATATAAAATTATTCTTTTATAAATAAAACAATCTAATAGTGATTAATATTCTGTTGTAAATTATCCAAGAACAATGTATAAATTAAATTTTTATTATTTTTATAATTTATTACAATTCAAATCATCACTTTTTAAAACAATAAACATGGCTGAAGAAATGAAAAATATTAAAAAAATAGTGTTTTTTGAGAAAAATTGTCTTTAATGTTATAATAAAAATGACCTATTCTATTTTTAATTTGACTTCCCCATTATAATAAGTAAAAAGTAGCAAACTAGGTAGTTAAAAAGATCACTTTCAAAAGCTTTTATGCTAAAACACAACCGTTAGTCAAATATTAAAGTATCAACCAAAAACTAAAAAGATTACTTTTGCATCATTAATTATTTTATCAAATTCCTAATGTTTTTTATAAATTTATATAACCTTTTTAGGGAAAAATTTTTGAAATACAAGAATCCACTGTGAAAATACTCTTTTTTATTTAAACATTTCAAGTTTTTTTTTTTTTTTTTTTTGATTTATGAACTTCTGTCTATATCTCTGAAATGATAATTATGATTATATTAATTAATTATTCAAACCAATTGAAAATTCAACATATTCATCATATGTTTTTGAAGAAAATTACAATTCTAATCATCACTTTTTTCAAACAATAAACATGAATGAAGAATATTTTAAATGCAAAGTTAAAAAAAAATGGTGTCGTGAGAAAAACTGTCCTTTAGACATTTCAGTTTTTTGGGTTTTTTTTTTTGCATGCATAAACTTCTGTCTATATCTCTGAAATGAATTATTATGATTACTTACATTATTCAGACCGTTATCCTCATCTTCATTGCCATACTGATAACATTTTGGCCGTTGTATGCTCCTGCCCTTTTCAGGTGACTGGAATTTCGAACCGAACTTTTTATTTCGTACACTAGGGTAGATTGTTCTAGTTCCACATGCCATTGGTTAGATCCAGTGACTAGACCCAAAGAGTTGTTAGTTGAATACCAGACCATGGTAAACCAAACTTGTAGAGTTGAGATAAAGGGAAATAATTGAGACATCCGGAAGAGGCATAGCATATGGAACTAGAACAATCAACACTGGTGGACAAAAAAAAAAGTGTTAATTTTTGAAATTTCAATCACCAATCAAGCATACAACAGCCAAAACATTGTGAATATGGCAATTTAAGATAAATAATAATAGTCTGAATAATATATAAATAATGTATTTTTCTATTTTTACAAAAAATTTTTATCAAATTTTTTTATTAATTATAGACAGCCCAATTCTTCCACAGACAAAAAAAAAAGTTCACTCAGTCAAATTATCTTTTAATGAATGTTTTTTTTCAATGCTTATTTTAAAATAAAATGTAAAAAGTTCAATTTAAAAATAAAATTAAAATGAAATAGATCAAAAATACAAAGAACTTTTAATAGGTGGTGTAGGTGTGTGTTAATGGGGGGGTTGAATAAGTTTTTATCTCAAATATAAATATTTACATTAACAAGATATACAAACTCGACTCCTGGTTTTATTCTGTGTGTTTTTGTAATCGATCCAATGACCACTGAAAGAAATTTTTGTCTTTTCTTCAATTTCCATGATATTTGAAATAACAGTCATAAAATCATTTAAAAAAAGAATATTCTTTAAAAAAATTGTGTCAATTTATATGTACTCTTTATAAATATTTTTTTTTTGATGTTGGTCGTCCAAGTGCTTCCTAGAAAAGATGGTTTTTGATTTTATTTAAAATGGTAAACAGCATAAAAAAAGAAAAATGAATTGAAAATTTGGAACCGGAATAAATTAAAAAAATTTATTGCCCAAAAATTAAAACAAAAATCTAATTAGATCATGAAACAGAATTTAAAAAGTATTCTCAAATCTATCTTACAATGTTATTATAATGAGTAATTTTCAAAAATTTTAATTCTCTGTCCTTCTTTGGGTAAAATTCACACAAAATTATTATTATTATTATTAAAAATAGCATTTAGGAAAAAAAAAAAACTGCAAATCAATAAAAGTATAATATATTAGTTTATATTTTTTTATAAGAATTATAATAAAAAACATTTTTCTTCTTGATGGCAAACACACTTTTTAACTAAAAAGTACAATCAAAGTATTGAAACATAAAAATATTTTTTATAATTTTTTAAAAACGTTTTTATTATAAATTTATAATAAAAAATATAATAATAATATATTGCTTTAATTTGTATTGATGAAAATTTTTAAAAAACTTTACAAAATGGATGTTTATTCCATTTGTTTTTCTCTCATTTGAGATCATACATATAAAAGCACACCTTATATATATATATATATATATAAAAAATATAGTTTTATGGTGTGCTATATTTAAAACAAATAAAAGTTAAAATATCAGAGATAAAAATGTATCTAAATTAATAAAAATAATAGTGAATAATTGAAAAAAAATATAAGGCGACATGCTGATTCATTCTGGATGCAATCGTTAGGCTGCCTGACGATTGTGTCCAGCATGAAATTTTTTGAGCCATCCATTGAGTGTTAAATCAATGTCATCTATATATATATATATATATATATATATATATATATATATATATATTTTTTAGATGGATTGATGTGAATTTGAAAAATTTTTTCTGTTTGTTTATCAGACAAGAGTTTTGTGTGATTTTTTATCCATAGTTCAAAACCCAATTCACAAAACTATACATAATATTTAAAAAAAATTATCACTGATATTGACAAAAAAAGATAATAATTTAAATACAAATTTATATATATATATATATATATATATATATATATATATATATATATTAGTTAAACTTTTTTGGGACAAACCTACAAACAAAAAAAAATAAAATATATATATATCTAATTATTATAATATATATATTATTATTAGTAGTAATCTTATAAGTATAAGAAATTATATCAACTTGAAAAAATCAGTTTTTTGATTTTAAAAATTTCAATCAAACTAATACCAAAGGGGAAAAAGGTATAGAAAATGAAAAGAACCAAGAACATGTAAAAAAAAAATTAAAAAATAATCATCTAGCATGCAAGTCTAAAGCTGAAAAAAAAAAAAAAATAAAAATAAAATAAAAAAATAACTAAATAAAGTGCTCAATACAGTAAGTAGAGAGATAATGAGTTAAAGATCACCAGAATTTTTACAAAATTTTCTACCTTTTAAAAATCTATATATATATATATATATATATATATATATATATATATATATATATATTTATGCAGAATTTTATATTTTTTTGATAAGATTTTTTTTTATATCTGTATGTAAACCTAAAATAAGTCATAAATTTTTTTATAAATTTGCTCTATTAATAGGGAGAGTCTATTTTTTTTTTTAATTGAAGCATTTGTTGTATATTTGTATATTGAGATTTGAAGTAGTCAAATTTATGTATTTTTTACCCCCTTAGTTTTTCAACTAGGTTGTCTGAATTTTTAATCCTTTCATATCAATTTGGGCAACCTAGTCAAAAACTGGAAGTAGGATAAAACATGAAATTTTTGTGGTAGGGTTAGATATCATCAACCTGAAACCTTAAAAAAAAAAAATAAAAATATATATATATATATATATATATATATATATATATATATATATATTCATATATATATACTCTTTCAACATGTTTTTCTTTCTCAACAAGCAGTTCATTGATATACAAATGTACTGAAATTTGAATAAATCTTACGCAATTGCTCTACTAACATCAGCAAAGACAAAAAAAAGAAAATTAAATGAAAAGACTAAGTAAATATGTCAGTTTTTAACCCTTGTGCCTGCAAAAATATGGTGTGTCAAAAGGATGGTTTTTCCCTTGACACTGCTATTATTTTAACTACCTTCACTCCTCAGCAATGTTTATTGTTTCAAAAAGTGATGATTAGAATTGTAAAAAAACCTAGTGAATTTATACATTTTCATTGTTCTTGAGAATCGTCAACAAAAATAAACACTATTTATTTATTAGATTATTTATTGTTTTAAAAAAGCAATGATTAGAATTTTGATGAAACCTAAACATATGAAAGTGAATTTATACATTTTCTTTGTTCTTCAGAATTTACAACAAAAATAATAAACCCTATTTATTTATTAGATTGTTTATTTACACTATTATATTGCTTATTGGAATGGTTGGCAAAACATTGGCTAATTGCCAATTGTTTCAAACTTTATAAAATGGTAAATAATAATAAGGATTTCTCTTACAGTTGGTTCAGATATTTTAATAATTTAGTAAATGTTTATAAATTTATGAATAAAAAATGTTTTCATATTTAAATCTTTATAAATTGGTAAATGATAAATATTTCATTAGTCTTAATACAATTGTATTAGTTTTTAGAATGTTGTAAATATAAAATTATTCTTGTAAATAAACAATCTAATATTGTTTAATATTTTTGTTATCAACTGATTAATATTTTTGTTGGAAATTCTCAAGAAGAAAAAAAATGTATAAATTCACTTTCATCATATATTTAGGATTTATTACAATTCTAATAATATCTTTTTAAAACAACATACATTGCCAGGAATGTTTATTGTTTAAAAAGCGATGATTACAATCAGAATAAAACCTGAACACATGAAAGCGAATTTATACATTTTCTTTGTTCTTGAGAATTAACAAAAATAATAAACACTATTTATTTATTACATTGTTTATTTATACTATTGATTTATTTGAAGATTTTATTGGTGGTACAAAACTTAATAACCGTCAAGTAGACAAAATTTGTTTTTATTACCAATCATGTTTACAATTAAAAGGAAAAAATGAAAAACGAGAGCTAGCTGGTTTCAAACCTTGCTCAACAGAGTGAAATTGAGGTTAATAAAGGCATATAATCATTAATAAAAAGATGGACAATATGTAGAGGGGGGGATTCTTAAATGGAAATTAATTGGAGGCCCAGGAGAAAATCCTTCTGTTTACATAATGAAGGTTACAAGGAAGAAATATATATGTAAACAGAAAGATTTTCTCCTGGACCTCCAATTAATTTCCATTTAAGAATTTTTCTCTACATATTGTCTATCTTTTTATTAATGATTATATGCCTTTATTAATCTCGATTTAGCTCTCTGTTGAGTGAGGTTCAAAACCAGTTAACTAGCTTATTTTTTAGTTTTTCCTTTTAATTGTTATCGTGAGTGGCAATGAACGTAAATTTTGTCCATTCATGGCAGTTATTTATTATATTATTTATTGAAATGGTTGCCAAAACATTTGCTAACTGATTAGAACTTGATAAAATGGTATATAAGGATTTCTTTATAGTTGGTTCATATATTTTAATAATTTAATAAATGGTTATTGTTGTAGCATACCTACAGACGATAATGGGTATGTCCTCATTCACATAAATACTGTATGTTGGTCTGCAGTCGGAGATTCGACTTCAGCAGTGCTGGTCAAACACTGTCTCCAAGCAGAGAGGATCCCCAGACGAGGCTCTGTCGAAGGGCAACAACTACTTGACCCTTTATATGGTGTCTATGGGAAATTTTTTGCTGAGCATACAGGCTTGGATACCCTACATTAAATTCGGTCTTGTGCCACATCTGATCGCATGGGGCGGTTGGTAGATATCCTGCAGTTAGAGATTCATTGTAGAACTCACTTGACTCACATCTAGCAGTTGACTACTTCTTCTATGCGCTGTTAACGAATCTTATATGTGTTGTTCTTGTCCTAAGTATTATCGTTCATTACCAACCTTTATGTGATTATTCTATTCAGTAACCTTCCCTAGATTACAACAGTTATAAATTTATGAATAAAATATTGTATTAGTTTTTAGAATGTTGTAAATATAAAATTATTCTTGTAAATAAACTTAATAGCGTTTAATATTAATTCTCAAGAACAAAAAAAAAAGTGTAAATTCATTTTCATGTATTTAATTTTTATTCCAGTTGTAATCATCGCTTTTTTTAAAAAAAACAAACATTACCAAAGAGTGAAGATGGTTAAAATAACAGCAGTGTCAAAGGAAAAACTGTCCTTTTGACACACTTTTTTTTGTGGGCATGAAGGTTAAAGGTTTTTAATGTTTCCTGTTTAGGATTGGGTTTCCAGTTGCTTCTAAAGTTTCCTCATTCTCTTTCACACTCATTAGCCCATTGCGTCTTAGTGGCATTATCGCCTTGCTTGGTGGTGAATTAATTATAAAAGAACAGATGCCTATAAGACGAATCAAGAATTTGTATTAGTCAAAGAAATGGGACTTTTGTTTGGTGCCATTTCAAGGAAAATTTATTAAAATGTCTGCTTGAAGCAAACAAGCAGATTTACCGATTCACTTACGATATATAATTGCCATCTCCCCTTGTTCTTTACTGACAATTATTAACTCAACTGTCATTCCAGGTGGACATAGACATATTTTTGACACTTTTCCTATTCTATCAATGCCAAATATTTAGTCATTATGTTTTATGTATTATGTATAGCCAAAATAAGAGGTGTGAGCGGGAAGCCATTCTAAAAATGATATTTGTTAATAAAAGGAATTACAATTCCGTAACCTACTAGGGTTATCATGGCAACATGTGTACTGCAGCAGTGTATGTGCCTCAGATAGGATTTCCTCACAAAACGCATTTTTTCAGGCCTGTTTAGAATTGTCTTTCTTCCCCAAACAGGTTGCTAAAAAAAAAAAAAAAAAAAAAAACAAACAGCTGCCCAATTATTTATGAGAGTCTGAACTCAGTTTTCCTTCTCCTAAGCTGGCTGTCAACCAAGGCAAGAGATTGCTTTTTTAAAAAAAAAAAAAAAAAAAAAAAAAAGCTTATCACAGCCCTTTATGGGTTCAGTTACTTAAAGACAAAATGTATTTTGGATTGTAAGAACAATTCATTTTTCGCCTGTGTTTTGTGATATCAACAAACATCCATTGCCACTTTTGTAATGTCAATGAATACTTGTTGTCACTTTCGTAATGCTCGTTGTAGTAGAGACTTTGTACTCATAGATGCAATTATAGTAATGCCGGTGAACAATACAGGTGTCAGATGCCTTCGAATAACACTCGCACTAATAGTACTTACTTGATAATACTTGCTTGAATAGTAATCCATATAGTGATCAGTATAGAGAAATAATATAGTGAATAGTATAGAGATAGAGGATAGTGTAGAAAGAGTGATCCGTATAGTAATAGAGGATAGAATAGAAATGATGATCCATTAGATGCCACACTAATTCCCCAATATACATTTCCTTTGTGATCACATGGTCTTTAGAAATGGAATCACCTGTGTTTGCTCACTGGTGATCTGTGTTCAAACTCTAGTGTCAGTAGTGACACTTTATTCCTATATAACATTGTGAATATTGCATCCATTTTTGGGAAATAATGATTTTTCCAGAGACAACTATTTAATCCATACCGAGGGCGAAGAAGATTGATTCACACATTTTCCAAGAGTATTAGTGCAAAAGTGAATGTAATAAACCTGAATGGAATTCTAACTTGGCTATCTGGTTTCTTGTTCTGAGCCACTATTCATTACACCATCAAGACAAGAGAGCTCAGGTTTAGTTGGAATCATGCCTTTTCTAAGGGCTCTAGTTTGGACTGAACAAAATAGGGTTGGTCAGAATTCCATTTTCAGCTAATCAGTTATAAAAGAAAAAAGACAGTTAATACTTGTAAAAAGGCTTATAAAGTTTTGGAAATAGTAATTTTTTTTCAGGTACAACTGATACTATTTAACCCATAGATGGGGGAAGAGGATGAATTCATGGGAAAAGGCTTATAAATGTGTATTTATAAAAAAATAAACAGATGAAGATGAACATACCTTATGGCTTGAAGGGTAGGAATAGTTTCCTCTGTATATGTGTCGCATAAAATATCAGTGTTACATAAACTGAAAACGAAAATGAAAAAATTACTTTCAAACAAAGAGATTCAAGAAATACATATATTATTATTATGTAGGTGAGGAGAGTTCATCTTAAAAATTTATAATTCTACCACTCGTCCATGCATTGAATATTGCTGCCATAACTAGTCTGGTGCTTCTGCTATGTGTTTAGAGATTTTTGAGCAAGTCCCAAGAATCTGCAATATTATCAGTCCTGAACTGGCATCTCGACTTCAGTCATTTTTGCATCATAATTTCCCTGTGCCTTTTCTATAAATATTTTCATGGTAATTGTTCTAATGAGCTTACTGTTTTGTTACCTCAATTTTACAAATTTAAGTGCAGTACTAAATTGGCAGCTAGGTCTCATCATTTGAATTGGCTGGATGTAACCGTTAGTTCTATGCTAACAGTTTTTTTCTCTCACATTTCTTCCAGCTTCTTGCTTTCCAGTCAACTTTGATCTTTAAAAATTTAAATTCAATGTCAATTGTTATCAAATGTCTTTTTAATTACTGTTCATTTACTATTCTCACTCTTTGATAATCTTTTTTGTTGTTGTAATGGAATGTCCCACACTCCCTATCGCCTATTGTGGACTGATTATATCAGTAGATATATATAGTGTGCACAGGATATACCTGGCGGACTTGCTTTGGCAATTAGTTGGAGATTCATCTCCAGCTGTGCTGGTCGAACTCTCTACCTTCGGGCAGAGAGGAACCCAGATGAGGCTATGCCAAAGGGCAATCTCTTGTCTTGGGTGGTAGACAGCTATGGGGAATTTTTGCCCGAGCCTAAAGGCTCGGTTTTGCCTTGCATTAAAAATACAGCCTTGTGCTGCATCCTGCCTCATGGGGAGGTAAGGTAAACATCGTTGCTTTGGGAATTACTAGCTTGCTACTCGATTCCCTGTTTTTCAGTAGTGTATTCTCTTTTACAATAAACCTCTCTTTCTTTCATCTATGCCTGTGTTGCTGTTCCTTTCACTCAAGTACCACATTTGTCTGTTTGCAACCTTCTTTAAAGATACAACATTCTTTTGCTCATATTCTTTCACCCACAGTAACCTCTTCTGTCTTAGTGGCTTTATTGCCTTGCTTGTGGTGAAATTAATAAAAAAGTAAAAAAGAATTGAAATCCTGTGATAATGAAGTTCATTTTGATATGCTTTGTGCGCTTTTACTATTAAATCTGTTGTAGCTAAAGGAGAATAGGCAAATTTTTTGACTAATTCTCATAGAACAAGAGAGAGAATGTGAAAGACTAGATTTGGAATCCAAAGACCTTTGTATTCATTTTGGTAGACTTTGAATATGTCTATTAAATCCACTGTAATTAAAGAACAGACATTACTTTTAGATCTACCGTCTCATGTTAAGATATGTACAAATCAATTAATACATAAATTACTTAATTATAATTATTTCAAATCCTCCTAATTTCTATCACTTGTATATCCTTGCTTGAACCGGCTTCTAATGCTCTGGATGGAGCGGCTTGGTGATAGTAGTCGTGGCTCATGGGGGCACAGTCCTATGGGTAAAAGAGAAACTCAGATGAGTTCCACCACAGAATATGTTATCGTGCAGCACCATATTGAGCCTGATTTGCTACCTCATAGTCAACGATGCTAGTTAAAACAGTTGCTATGACGTCTGCCTGATATCGTAACTGTCGGGGTTTCAATTCTCAGTAGTGGATGCGCACTGCTGATGAGTCCCAAATATAGGACGAAACAATCGTCCAGTGCTTTCTGCATTCTGTTGAGGTTTCTTCTAGACTCGACGAATTACTTAATTATAATTATCTCAAATCCTCCTAATTTCTATCACTCATAAATATATATGTACTTTCTCATACATATACCTGTCAGTGGGGCCAAGACATTAATTGTTGTTCTCTGTGTGACCCTTTAAGGATACTCTCTGTGTTGTGCAAGTCTAAAAACTCTTGGGTGGCAGCCACCTTCTCTTCCTTCAAGGAGCTTGTCAACATTCTATGAACCCACTTTTCAGACATCTGAATAGCCAAGAGACAGCACTAAACTACAGACACTATCATGGTCTCCTAGAAGGCTTTTACAAACTTGTAGTAGTGATTCTTGTATCATCTGCAATGAGAAAATCATCTTGTTTAGATGAGTCATTGCATCAACTGGTCTATCACGAAGATCAGTTCCTTCTTTCTAAGATGGTCATTATCTCTACTGATCCTTCTCCTTACTGTGTAACCTTTCCATAAATATTTGCTTACCTTCTGTGGATGTTTGCAGCACTTTCTCCTTTCAAAAACAGAAATTATATGACAGCTCTTTGCTTACTATGTATGCCCAGAGGGGGCAGTCATTTTGAAATAGGATTATGAAAAGAGAATTTATTGGTTGATTGATTTTCTGACATATCAACTAGCCTTGTTAACCATTACTCCATGCCAAGGTTTTTATTTAGTTAAGTTGGTTGATTTTATAACATATCAACCCTTGTTGGGTTATGTACTGTTGAGTTTTGTATTGGGCACCCAGTGAGGATCAAACTCACCACTCAGTAGTAATGGTCAAGCAGACTAACCTCGTTAACCAGTACACCATACCAAAGTACTTATTTGGTTAGGCTGGTTGATTTTACAATATGACAATCCTTCTTGGGTTATTCAATATCAAATTTTGTGTGGTGGCACATAGTGAGAATCAAACTCACTACTCTGTCGCAATGGTCAATCAGATTATACTAGCTAACCATTACCCCATACCGAGATGCCTATTTAGTTAGATTGGTTGATATTTAAACGTGTTTTGTTGGGTTATTTAATCTTGAATTTTGTCTGGGGAGCCCAGAGAGGATTAAGCTAATGATTAAGTAGTAATTATCAACAAGATTAACTTTGCTAACCATCACGTCATGCTGAGGTGCCCTATGAATGGAGAAGGTAATCCCACAAATCTTTCCCGCAGATCTTCATATGATTTTCGGGTTTATAGCTAAAGAACCCCTTGAAATTTTGATTAATACTTTAAAATGAGAACAGACATTTTTTAGGGATTTTTTTTTACCAAGCCTTACATTTATTCATGAAATGTGCATCTAAATGAGACTAATTTGTTTTTTAAGTGAAAAAAAATATATACAAGAATGCATTATCACTGATGGTTTTATTGACTGATTTATATTTTATGGCTTATCAACCCTTTTGCAAGTTATTTAAAGCCAGAAAATATTTTTGGATTGTAAGAATTTTGGGGGAATAATAATAATTTAGTAATATAAGTTTTAGTAATTAACCCATAGATGGGGGGAGAAGAGGTGGGTTAATACTTTTCCCAAAGGTATTTGCATTAATTGAATATAATGAACCCAACTGGAATTGTAACTCAGCTCTCCGATTAACAATATTATTCTCCGTTATCCATATTACCACACACTCATCTAAGATTACAGAACCTGGTATTCTCAAGTCACCCATCTTAGTTCTGACCAGGCTTGATGTTGCTTAACTTTGGTGATTGTACAGGAACCAGTGTTTCAACATGATTTAGTCGTTAGCCATTATCACCGATGGGTAATTGACAATCTCCCTCCCAACAACAAATGCAAACAAATAAAAAAAAAAAAAGAATGACCTTAAAAAAATAAAAATAAAAAAACCCAAAAAACTTACACCAACTTTGAATGTAGTGTTTTGTTGTAGGCTTCAAGATAAGGACAAGAAATGTTCTTGACATCTTCCTGTAGCTTGAGTTTTTTTTCACAGATTTTCTCCAAGAGTGCCAAACATTGTTTCAGATTCTTTTAGAGAGAGAAAGAGAGAGAGAAAAAAAAAGCATTAAATTAAAATCTATATTATGAAAAAAAGAGCTAACTTTCTGCCCATTACACACTGCCCGTGTGTAATCTATATACATGGCTTCCTTTTACCTGTGTTTGTGCCATTTAATGTACACAAAAGCTCTGGTAAGTCAATCAAACATAATTTGCCAGTTTCAAATAAGACATTAGAATAATACATTTCCCTCCCACACAGTCTGGACCCTGGGCTGGGCAATGAAATCATAAATTTGGAGACAAAAAAAAAAAAAAAAAAGAAGCTTAATGCCCTCAAACTGCCTCTTTGCTTACTTGTTCTTATGGCTATGAAATAAACGAATAAAAATAAGCATCTTTTATATCTGTCTATATTTCTGAGACGAGGTATTGTAAATATTTACATGGTTCAGACTGTTGTCCTCATGTTTATTCAAGCCATTTTGGCCATTGTACACTCCGGCCTTCTTCAGGTGATTGGAACTTTGAACTGAACCCTGAACACATGGCTCAGTGGATAAAAGCGTCGGTTGAAGTAATCCAGTGACTTCACTCAAAGAGTTGTGAGTTCAATATCTGGCCACAGCAGAGGTGAACAAAAACTTGGAGCGTTGAGTAAAGGGAAATAACTAAGACATCCAGAAGAGGCATAGCGCGTGGAACTAGAACAATCTACCCCAGTGGATAAAATAAAGAGTATAGTTTGAAATTCCACTGTAGAAGTCCGGAGCATACAACAATCGAAATGTCATGAATATAACAACAAAGATGAGGACAACAGTCTGAACAATGTAAATAGCTCTTAGGTCATCAGGCTGACATCCGGTGTCTTAACATAGTTGGTTAATGTAGGTGGTTGTTGGGCAACCAACCAGTCTTGCTCTATGGCTAGGTGTCCAGAAAAGTAGATCAGTCACGAGTTCTTGTTTTGCTTACCAGCAATATCCTGCAAAGCACATTTTGCATTCATGTAAGATTGTAGAAATATCAGGGATGGGTTCACATGATTTGGTTAGATGTTGTCTCCAAGAGATGTTAAATATAGCTCTCAGCATTTGAGTCTAGGTTCCATCAAGCTTAGACTTTGGGGTTTTAGTCAATATCTAAGCAGTGACCTTCCCATCTTGATGCAGGACTGTGATAGTTGTCATGATAGACTAATGAACGTTCAAACTACTTCGACCGAATAATAATAATAAAAAAAAATATTTCTCTTACCAACAGTGAGAAAGCTTTAGTATCTCATCATAATTTACTTTTTCTGTTTATTAAATCAAATTGAAATAAACATCTGTATTATGAGGGCTAATTTCCCTTTCTGTCTTTCAGTAAACCTTTGAGTAACAAGAAACAAGTATATGCAGCAATGTGCACCATTTGAAGTCATTTTTATAACTCTTTTCATATTTAAAGTGGATATATGTTCTAATAAAGATAGTATTTTAAACAGCCAAACAATTTAAATTGGAAATTTGCCATCAGCAAAGTGACAGTTACCAAACTCGTCTCATAAATGCCACTTTAAATAAATGACTTTAGTATTTAAACTGAATATATTTTCTAATAAATGTAATATTTTAAATAGACAATTTGGTTTTGAAATTTGATCATCTTACCATCAGCAAAGTGATGTTAATCAAACTAGTCTCATAAATGCCACTTTAAATAAATGACTTTTGTATTTCAACTGAATATATTTTCTAATAAATGTAGTATCTTAAATATACAATTTAGATTTGAAATTTGATCACCTTGCCATTGGCAAATCAATGAATCCAAACTGGCAATTTTAATATATAATATACGGAGTTCATTTGGGTTTTTTTTGCTTGTAATTTCTCTGAACTTTTGTTATATTAATTACTAGCAGTAGAGCCCGGCGTTGCCCAGGGATGTAACAGTAAGAGATAGATCAAGTATCGACCATCATAAAGACTGAAAAATAAAATTGACAAAGATTATTGTTTAAGGTTGACGATCACGCATGTCTTAATTAGTTTTTTTTTTTTTTTTTATGAATTGGTCAAACCCAAACTCAAACAAAAACATTGTTTTCAATCGTTATGAGTCTACCAATTGAATAGAATTTTATTATAAAGAATTGTCTTGTAAATGGAATTTTTAAAGCATTCTGAATATAAAAAAAAGAAAAAAAGTGTGCAAGAAAATAAGAAACACTACCTGCCAAAAAAAAAAAAGTGAAGTTTTGTTGAAATCGGTTGAAAAATGTAGGAAATCCGATCCCATATATAAACGAACACACTCACACAAACAACCTGAGTTTTATAGTAAGTATAACAAGATATGAGTTGTCCCCCTTTCATTTTCGCAACAGCAATGCCTCTTAATCGTGTTTTCAAATTGATTTCGTACAAAAACAATTGTGTTTTTCCAATTTTTGGCGCTGTCAGAACCACTGCAAGGTAATTTTACGTAGTCCTGTGAAGTTTTGTTGAAATCGGTTGAAGGAAATCTGATCCAATATATAAATGAACAGACACACACACACAACCTGGGTTTTATAATAAGTATGATCTTCCTTACATTGGGGACGCCAGTTGACGGAGTCTTTGTTCTGAAAATGGCAGACTGTTCCAAGACATATACTAAGCCAGGATATGAAAAGCAACTCCATGAAAGTGCAGTATACAATAAAAATGAATATATTTAAATGACTGCATGAATAAAATGCTATAATAATAATAATAATGCTATAAAAATAAGCATATTTTATGCAACTGCCTTTCATTTCATTTACATAGAACTTCAGGAAGTTTTTAAAAAATGAAAAACGAAAAATTGTTTTGACCATTCTAGAAATGTGAAAACCAAGAAACAATTACATTTTTGATAAGCAACTGAAGATTTTAACAGCATTCACGTTACTTAATTTTTGTGTTGAATCAAATAAATAGAAAAGAAAGGCATTTCAATGTAAGTCAACTAGTAGAACTGGTAGAATTCTTGAATACAGTATTAAATAGTGTATTTAGTAACTCTTTTTGTTTAATTTTACATTTTTCTTATTTGAGTTGCTGAAGCCACAATAATGTCAGATTTCATCAAATACAGTCACCTGTAAATGAGTGGCTTACAAAAACAAAAAAAAAAGAAGCATTGCATTGAGGATGAAATGTGGTATTATTTTTAATTTTCCATTTGAATAAATTGAAGATGAAATAAAAAGGTTTGAATTTACTTATTTCAAGTCGTTTTTGTTCTAGTGAGACAAACTTGTGGGAAACATTAGACCATTCTGAGATGCCCAAATGGTGATTTTTTAAGATAGCTTAGAAATGGCACAAGGCCAAAAGGAAGGCACTCAGCAAGGATTGAACTTACTATTCAGTTAAATTGTTCTAGTGAGACAAACTTGCTAAACATTAGACCATGCTGAGATGCCCAAATGGTGATTTTTTTAAGATAGCTTAGACATGGCACAAGGCCAAAAGTATGGGGCACTCAGCAAGGATTGAACTTACTATTCAGTCGTAATTGTTCTAGTGAGACAAACTTGCTAAACATTAGACCATGCTGAGATGCCCAAATGGTGATTTTTTTAAGATAGCTTAGACATGGCACAAGGCCAAAAGTATGGGGCACTCAGCAAGGATTGAACTTAGGCAGTCAAAAACTTATTAGAGCAAAGATGCCATTAAATGGTGATTTTCTGAGTAGCTTAACGTGGCAAGGTTTTATTATTCACTCAGCAAGAATTGAACTTTAAAGTTCAGTATGAATTGTTCTAGTGAGAAAATTGCTAAACATTAGACCATGCTGAGATGCCCAAATGGTGATTTTTTAAGATAGCTTAGACATGGCACAAGGCCAAAAGTATGGGGCACTCAGCAAGGATTGAACTTACTATTCAGTCGTAATTGTTCTAGTGAGACAAACTTGCTAAACATTAGAGCATGCTGAGATGCCCAAATGGTGATTTTCTAAGAGTAGCTTAGACGTGGCACAAGGCCAAAAGTATGGGGGCACCCAGTGAAGATCAAAGTGCTATCCAAAAAAAGAAAAGAGAGAGACTTATCCCCTCAATTTTTGGTGAGCTCATCATATCATGGCTTACAAATTATGCAAATCAATTTTCAAAGAAACTCATTCAGGCAATAATTTTAAAATATAAGGCAGAGAAATAGTTGAAAAACAAATCATACTAGCAAATAATCTGTAATGATCATGTGCGGAAACTTCCTCAAACTGCGTGTGTGTGTTGTCGCCGGGCACACCTTCGAATACCATAATGGACTTGACCGAGGACTACAAGAAGACGCGAGTCGTTTGGGGTCTTTTCTTGGGAGACACAAGAAGGCGTTCGTTTTTGTGTTGCAAAAAGCCCCCCCCCACCGTTTTCTCGCACATAATCTGTTATGGGGTCCAACCATTTTTCATATAAGTGGACTTGACCAAAGTGTTACTTGGACTGCTGCCGTTAAATACCCAGAGTTAGACAGTCAGAGAGTGAGTATAGAGAGAGAGAGAGAGAAGACTGAGATTGTGATTGAGTTGGAGGTAGAGTAATAGTGTGAGGTAACCGCTTGTAGAAGTCAGTTACAAGCACATAGACTATAAGGAAGTCCTACTTCAAGACTGTATATATATCTATATGTTATTGCTACTAACCGTGTTCCTGGATTCACTAATAGTATTACCCTTTGTATTATTGTGTAAATACATTTAATTTCTTATCTTTAATTCTTGCATTTGCCATTTATTGGAGAACAAATTTCATCTCAGAATCCACAACATAATCAATATTTAATCCACTGAACCCATATGAGTGATTTAATTATTGAAGTATTTGTCAACCAAGAAGATTGTGTACCTCAGTTTCAGTGTGCCCATTAGCTTGAAACAGTATTTATGTAATGGAATAACCTGTCACCCCCATGAGTGACTACACTATAGGTAGTAACTACCTATAAGTATCTGTAAGTCAATGGACTACAGAGACTAGGTGGGACCTGTTGAGTACGACTCAGACTTATACAAGAACTACTGACCTTCCAATAGTAGCACTCACTACTGGATTGACTAGCGATGACCTTGTCCATAACTGTTACCTTTATTCTTATTGTACAGGTTTTTTTTTTACAATAAACCTTTACTTATTTTATCCATCTTGTTTTTCAAGTATATATAACAGTTATGCACAGCTAGTCTCTGTAGTCCGTTGACTTACAGAGACTTATAGGTAGTTACTACCTTATAGTGTAGTCACTCATTACATCACATTGCTTAAAAATGCGTTGCTTTACCCCACCGCTCTCAAATTTTTGGAATTCAGTCTTGAACCTTTTGAATTGTTGCCATTTTGGCAAAATCTGGTTTGTTCAATGACAGCATAAATGAAAGTCATGAACCGTTACGTTGAAATATATCAGACTGTTGCGTTATAGAAAAGATTAATTCAAACAAATTATTTTTGCTATAACTCTCTATGATAAAGAGAAAAAAGATCAATTCTGTTTAGCAAACAAGAACAATGTTCTTTTTGTAGTTAAAGGAGTGTATTCTCCAATAATTCGAAAAAAGAAAGGAAAATGGGGGGAAAAGAAAAAGAAAAAAGAAGAAAAAAGAAAAAGAAAAAAGAAGAAAAAAGAAAAAGAAAAAAAGAAAATTAATTTTTTTTAAATCAATAGTAGAGTAATGAATTGGTGATCAAGAGGTCAATCTAAAGTAAAATTTATGACACTGATCAAAAACTTAAGAAAAAAATGAAACATTTAACTTAGATAAACAGTCAAATGCTTCTAAAATCTAGTACAGAATGCTAGTTAATTTCTACGAATTTCTGATGCTTGAAAAGAAGATTTTTAGCAAAATGGCAAAGTTTCTTTGCATTACAAGCAATGTCCTTCCCATTGCTAAATTCAAAAAGGCTTTTTAAAGATCTAGGTTATTGCCCTTCTCCTTGCATGAATAAAAGGGGGAAAAAATGTTAATCCTAACTGACTACATTTCCGTAGCTTAGCAACATGACATCTTGGCACGTGTTGTTCAGTTTCGGTCTAATGGATGTGTTTCCCCTTCCATAACTGGGTAAATGGATGATAATGTACAGCACTTAGGCGGAAAAACTGTGCCAAAAAATAACTCAGACATTTAGACGGGTTATGTTGCCAGGAAGAAAAAAAAAAAAATCCTGCCAGTAACTGACCTGGTGGCTTTCCTGTTTTAAAAGTTTGCACTGTTTTTTGGCCTGCTCCAGTTGTAACTCTTCTTGCTCCACCTGCTGGAAATGTGTCTCAACAAGGGCAGGTAACTGGCATGCTTTGGCATGATTCAGATTTTCGTTATCTGTAAATAAACAATTTTTAAATTAGTCAGTGGCAATATTTTTTTTACATTTTTAATGTAATAATATTTATGTTTAAAAATACCTATTTTCAAAAGAGAAAAAATTGATAAAATTATCAAGAATCATTGACAGTAAGAAAAGCTGTAGATTTAAATAAAGAGTTCAGTTTGAAATTCTTTGTAGGTTAGCTGGATTGATATACATTTAATGAAGGAAAAATGCACAATGGCCAAAACTATGTGATAACAGCAGCAAAAACAACAGTAGAAATAGTGTAAATAGTGATTTACTAAGTAAAGCTCAGATGTGGTACAATGCAATGTAAATAGTGTAAATAAATAATGGTGAAAACATCGTGTAAAGAATGGGCAAATTCATTCGGCAGAGATTGATTCAAAGACTCTCATACTATTTAAAAATGTTAAATTTAGGAAACTAACCTTTATCGTATCTCTTTTTTTTCTTTACTTTTAAAATTCTAAGAGTTCAAATATTATGTTTTAGTTTTTATATATAATTAAAGTGGAAGTAATCATAAAAGGAAAATTAATTTTCTCATTTTTTTTTTCCTCATTTAGTGTGCACACCTATACAAATTTTTCTTGCCATTTAATGGTTAGAAACAACTTATAGTGTCTGTATTTGTATTTCTACTATTTTATAAGGACACCAAGTTCATTTTTTTTTATGAACATATCTAAAATGATGAAAAAATAACAGATATTATTCTAAAATGCATTTAATAAGGTATCAAGCAACAAAATAAGTTAAAAAAGGAGGGAGTCAAATTATTTTCAGTCAACTTTGATCTTCAAAGATTCAAGGTTTTGTCTTGATTTATTATTTTATATATATAGATTTATTATATATATATATATATATATATATATATATATATATATATATATATATATATATATATATATATATATATATATATATATATATATATATCAACAAATTTGTGCAACAAAAGCAACACTATTTTCTTTATTAACTTTTATTGAACAAAAATAAATTACTGTATTTTAAGAAAATTTAAGTGTTGTCACATCAAAACAACATGATTTATGATTGACAAACAATTTAACATTTTCAAAATGCTCTCCCTTCAGGTTCAATACAATGCTGAACCCAACCAGCAACACTTCTACAAACCATTTGACATATTTCTACATTAATTTCAGAAAATTTATCATAAATTGCTTGTTTTAATTCTGGAATTGTTTTTGTTTTGAGCCTATAAACAAGATCTTTCAGAACACCTCACAAGAGGAAGTCTGTTGGTTTTAAGTCTAGTAATTATGATGGACACTCAATTGCTCCACATCGTCCTATCCACCTCAGCTCAAAATTAAGATTTAACCATTCCCAAATGTATAAGCCATAATTAATCTTCAGCTCATTCATGTTGTGACAGCCATTACTGGTGTTGTTTGCATATATTTGTAGTTCCGAGTTCAATACCTGGCTACTGCAGTAATGAACAAAAAATTGGAGGGTTGAGTTACTAAAGGGAAATAACTGAGACAGAGACATCCAGAAAAGGCATGGCATGTGGAACTAGAACAATCTACCCCAGTGGATGAAACAAAGGATGCATTTCAAAATTCCAATGTATATCACCTAAAGAAAGCCAGAGTGTACAACGGCCAAAACGTATTGAATATGATAATAAAAATGAGGAGAAACTCTCTTACCTTTGTCTTGAAGGGTTTTTAATATTATTTTGTGTCAGATCATTTAATATGTTCTCTGAATATTTCCCCATTATGACATTTCATTAAAACTATGGACTTTGAGAATTCTGATTTATTTTCCTGAAATGAGCGACTGACACGACTTCAAAGGTGTAAATATGTGAATAAATTCCTTGTTTTATTAAAATTACACATTTCGTTATTATCATCGTTTATGAAAATTTTTGGCATAGGTAAATCAACTGTTCATTTTAACCCTAAGCCTCATGATTTATTTATTCTGATCAGTGTGTAACTTCAAAATTGATTTTTTTTTATTTGAGCTCTTCTTGGCTGAATTCCAACCCTTGAAAGAATAAAAAATTAAATTTCTATTTTAATTTTTAACCTTACTTATTTTTATTCTATTATTTTTTTTTAATTAAACAAAAAAAAAAAAAAAAATGTCTTATAAATCTGAAAAAAGTTTTCGAAGACAACACAACTCTGAAAGCAATGGATATTTTTAAAAAAGCAAGACAACACTGAAAAAGAAAAAAAAAAATTTGTTTTGAAAGCAATTCAACTTTAACCAAAAAAAACAAAAACAAAAAAAAAAACAATTGTTTGACCTTAAATGATCTCATAAAAATTGATAGGTCATTAAACATTAAACAAACAAATATAAATCTGAATAACTCATTTAAACCCTTTTTATATGCTGACTTACCTAACATAATTTTTTTTTATATATCAGAGTATACAGCACATTCTCAAGTTGCAAAATGAAAAAATTATACTAGGTTCTCAAACATTTTGGCAAATGCGCCCTTTTTCACCCTAAGTCAGAATGTCATTCCCCTACTTTCCAAGATTGTCCAACTCAAAAGGTGCATTCCTAATATAGATTATTGAAAATCTTCATTCTTTTCCATTTGAGTACATAGCAGTAGTATTTGTGAAAATTTCATGGTTTTTCTATTTTAATATCCTGATGAATCTTAATTCTTCAGTTAATGACTGAATAAGATCAATACGTCGATAAAATATCCGTAGAAATTCCCTTATCGCATTGTTAAAACACTCAATGAAACTGACCTGTTGCAATCTACCTTTCTACCTAGGCATTCATTAATGGTTTTTACATACCAATAATGTTCACTAGACATACACATGAAAATTTCATGCTTGAATTTTCTGGTGGATTCTTCAGCTAACTAGCATACGTAGATGACACAGTGTTGATAAAAAGCTACAAAACCTCCTACTGAAAGTAGTGAAAGAAAGTGAGAAGAAAGGACTAAACATCAAATGCAAGACAAAATACATGGTCGTCAGCAAAAGGATGAGCCAAAAATGTAAATTGGAGATACCAAAATCAAATAAGTGCGGAAATTTAAATATCTGAGAAGTGTTTTAAAAATATAAAATGGCAGCAATTTACACTATCTACATTATTCGGACTATTGCCCTCCTCTTTGTCGCCATATTTATTACAACGTTTTGTATGCTCTGGCCTTCTTCAGGTGGTTGGAACGTTGAACTGAACGCTCACTGGGGTAGACTATTCTAGTCCCACATGCCATGTTTAATGGATGTCAGTTATCAGTTATCTCCTGTTAATTCCCCTCTTCAAGTTCTCCACTGCCTTAACCAGGTATTGAACTCACACTCTTTGGGTCCTGTCAAAAGTGTTGGTTAGATCCAGTGATAACAGTGAATGCTGGTTGTTATTTTAAGAAGTAAGGGAGTACAAATGAAAAGATTTGAAATTGATAACTTTTGCCATTTCACTGAAACAGCTGTTAGTGTCTTTTTCCCTCTTTCAATTCGATCAAAATGGAATAGTCTATTATTTATGAAGAATTTTAAAGGCATAACGGTCGCACGGACTAACAATGAAAGAAACAAGAACAAGTATAATAGGATACATTTACATGGATAATTTTTATCGAGGAGTTTTTTTTTTTTTTTGTTTTTAACAATTATGACGGATTTCAAATTCTGTAAATAAATAAAAACAGAAAAAGTAAAGATTTCTCCTCACTGAAATACCCGTGGGGGGAAGGGGAGAGGGGGCATTAGTGCTGGTTGAATACTAGAGGTTCCTGGTATGCATTAGTTTGGATTTCTTCAGATAGTTGCTGAATTCTCTTAGTTGTAATGAATATATAAAGTTACTGGTTATGGAATTTGTTATCCCTCTTAGTTTCAAACCAGCTGAGTTATTTATAGTTGACTAATGTTTTCAACATAAGAAAAGGGAGGGAAAGAAAGAAAAAGGGAGGGAGGGAAAGAAAGAAAGAAAGAGAAAGGCAATGAGGGGAAGAAAGAAAGAAAAAGGGAGGAAAGAAAGAAAAAAGGGAGGAAAAGGGAAAGAAAAGGAGGAGGGAAAGAAAAAAAAAAAGAAAAGGAGGAAAGAAAAAAAAAAAAAAGGGAGGAAAGAAAAAAGAAAATTGGAGGGAAAGGAAAGAAAGAAAAAAAGGGAAAGAAAAAAGGAGGGAAAAAGAAAGAAAGAAAAAAAAAAAAGGGAAAAAAGAAAGAAAAAAAAAAGGAGGAGGGAGGAAAGAAAAAAAAAAGGGGAGGGAAAGAAAAGAAAAAAAAAAGAAAAAAGAAAAAGGGAAGGAAAAGAAAGAAAAAAAAAGAAAAAAGAAAGAAAAAAAGAAAAAAAAGGAAAAAAGAAAGAAAAAAGAAAAGGGAAAAAAAAGAAAGGAAGGGAGAAGAAAGAAAGAAAAGGAAAAAATAGGAAAAGAAAGAAAGAAAAAAAAAAAAAGAAAAAAAGGAAAAAAATAAAAGAAAGAAAGAAAAGAAAGGGGGAAAAAAAAAAAAAAAAAGAAAAAAGAAAGAAAAAAGGGGAAAGAAAGAAAGAAAGAAAAAGGAGGGAAAAGGGAAAGAAAGAAAAAAAGAAAAAAGAAAGAAAGAAAAAGGGAGGGAAAAAAAGAAAAAAAAAGAAAGAAAGAAAGAAAGAAAGAAAAGGAGAAAATTTTCAAAAAGAAAAGGGAGGAAAAAGAAAGAAAGAAAAAAGGAAAAAAAAGAAAGAAAAAAAAAGGAAAAAAAAAGAAAGGAGGAAAAGAAAGAAAGAAAAAAAGAAAAAAAGAAAGAAAGAAAAAAAGGGAGAAAGAAAAAGAAAAAAAAAAGGAAAAAAGAAAGAAAGAAAAAAAGGGAAGAAAAGAAAAAAAAAAAGGAGGGAGGGAAGAAAAAAGGAAAGGGAGGGAAAAAAGAAAAAAAAAAAAAAGAAAAAAAAAAAAAGAAAGAAAAGAAAAAAAAAAGAAAGGGAAAGAAAGAAAAAAAAGAAAAAAAAAAAAAAGAAAAAAAAAAAAAAAAAAAAGAAAGAAAAAAGAAAAAAAAAAGAAAGAAAAAAAGGAGGAAAAAAGAAAAAAAAAAGGGAAAGGGAAAAGAAAAAGAAAGAAAGGGGAAAGAGGAGGAAAAGAAAGAAAAAAAAAAAGAAAAGAAAAGGAAAGGAAAGAAGAAAAAGGAGAAAGGAAAAAAGAAAGAAAAGGAGGAAAAGAAAGAAAAAAAGGAAAGAAAAAAAGAAAGAAAGAAAAAGGGAGGGAGGGAAAGAAAGAAAGAAAAAGGGAGGGAGGGAAAGAAAGAAAGAAAAAAAAAAAGGAAAGAAAAAAGGAGGGAGGAAAGAAAAAAGAAAAAGGGAAAAGGGAAAGAAAGAAAGAAAAGGAAGGGAGGAAAAAAGAAAGAAAAGGAAAAAAAAAAGAAAGAAAAAAAAGAAAAGGGAAAAAAAAAAAAAAAAAAAGGAAAGAAAGGAAAAGAGAAAAGAAAAAAAAAAAAAGGGAGGGAAAGAAAGAAAGAAAAAAAAAAAAAAAGAAAAAAAGAAAAAAAAAAAAAATAAGGGAAAAGAAAGAAAGAAAAGAAAAAGGGAAAGAGGGAAAGAAAGAAAAAAAAGGGAAAAAAGAAAGAAAAGGAGGGAAAAGAAAGAAAGAAAAGGAAAAGGAAAAGAAAGAAAAAAAGGGAGGGAGGGAAAAAAGAAAGAAAAAAGAGGAGGGAAAGAAAGAAAGAAAAAAAGGAGGAAAAAAGAAAGAAAGAAAAAGGAAAAGGAAAGAAAGAAAGAAAAAGGAAAAAAAAAAAAAAAAGGGAAAAAAAGAAAGAAAAAGGAAGGAAAAAGAAAGAAAGAAAAAGGGAGGGAAAGAAAGAAAGAAAAAAAAAAGGAAAAAAAAAAGAAAAAAAGAAAAAAAGGAAAAGGAAAAAAGAAAAAAAAGGAGGGAAAAAGAAAGAAAAAGGAAAAAAAGAAAAAAAAAAAAAAAAGGGAAAAGAAAAAAGAAAAAAAAGGGAGGAAAAGAAAGAAAAAGGGAGGGAGGGAAAGAAAGAAAAAAAGGGAAAAAGAAAAAAAGAAAAAAAAGGAGGAAAAAAAGAAAGAAAAAAAAAAAAATAGAAGGAAAAGAAAAAAATAAAATAAAATAGAAGGAAAAAAAGGAAAGAAAAAGTAAAGACGCAAAGAAATGAAAAAAAAAAAAAAATGAAAAGAAAAGAAAAAATGACAACTTCACTTACTGGTTTTCCCACTTGGAACATAAAACTGAGCAATAGAGATGCACTTCTTTTTCATCCAGTTTTCAAGTTCAGTTCGAATGCGGGGAGCCAGAGAGTCAAACTAAATTACAAAAACAGAAATTAAACAAAAAGATCCAAAATGAATTTAGATTCTTGGATCATTAAATGACAAAAAAGGAATCCAGTTAGGTGATATTTAGTATTTGATGATTAAAGGTTATGTTGGGTTGGGTGATTTTACAATAGGTCAATCCTTGCTGCATCTTTTTCTATCATGTGTAGGATGTGCAGGTGGTGTAATCAATAGCAGCTCAGAATGAAAAAGCAGAGAGCCAAGTTCAAATTCCAGTCGAGTTAATTACATTGACTTACATTAAAAATACCTCGAGAAAGGCATGAATCCATCTCTTCTTACCCCACTATGGGTTAAATAACAAAGCAGGTGTGGTTTTCTAGCTGTGGTTGGCAATCAGTCAATTGATTGCATATCAACTCTTTACAAGTCATTTAAATGCTGAAAGTTAATTTTCTTGAGAGCTTTAAAGCAATTTCATAATTTTACTATAAATATGTATTGTTGGTATTTTTACAATAAAAATGTATTTTTGTTTGGGGGTTCATCATTTGCCCATAGCTGGAAGTTTAACCGGTGCTAACACCCTGGGTCAGAGTGGACCTGGGAACAACAGCAATCTAGAGATGGTTCCAAGCATTGCTAAACCTCCAAAACCCAGATCAGAGGCCTTGCTGCCAGAAGGGTAGACGTGGGAACAACAGCAATTATGAGGTGGTTCCACATTCCTCAAAACCTCCAAACTCCAGATCAGAGGCCTTCCTGCCAGAAGGGTAGACGTGGGAACAACAGCAGTTAAGAGGTTGTTTGACACGCTTCAAAACCTCCAATCTCCTGAACAGAGGCCTTCCTTCCTGAAACATAGACCTGTGAACAACAGCAATTAAGAGGTGGTTCCACACACCTCAAAACCGCCAATCTCCCTGTCAGAGGCCTGTCTGCCAGACTGGTGGACCTGTGAACAACAGCAATTAAGAGGTGGTGCCACGCTCATCAAAACCTCCAATCTCCTGACCCGAGGCCTTACCATCATCATACTCAGGACTAGTTAATCAGTCAAGGAGAAGGACAACTCTGAATTCAAAGCTATACGTGGCCCTGGGACCAAATCACAAGTTGCTTATATTGGTAGAGAATAGCAGCTAAAAGACACCCCTGCCAGGGTGACAGTGAAGACATCAGCAACAGTATGTTGGATATGGTCAATGGCAGAATCTAACAGATTAGAGCATTTACATTGAACTGCAATGGTGCCATACTAGATCCTTCATACAGGACAATGGAGGAGACCTAATTATTAAACACAGTAATGCCATATGTCTCCCCTATCATGACACACGTGGACATCCCCAACGAAAAAACTAGTTTTTTATCATATTTGTGTCTATAAGCATTTATTTGGTTTGGAAATAGATAAATATTGTTTGTTTATATTTATAAGCACTTAGTAAGTGGCTGCTTTTTTTTGGAGGTGAGGTGTCTTATCACGTTGACAGGAGATGCAGTTGGTATATCTTAGGCTCCAACAACAGGGCAGTTAATTAAAGAAATATAGTAACATTTTTTATGATCAAGTATCAGATGAATAAAGGAGCTACACAACTAATGAAAAAATTATATAACAAATCACTTTGTTTGAATTTTCTTGATGAAAAGGCATTTGATTCAGTAGAACACTCAGCAGTCTATAACTCAGTACAAAGGAAAAGTACACTATTTACATCATTCGGCCATATTTATCACAACTTTTCGGATCTTCAGTATCAGTCTATATTTCTGAGATTAGGTATTATGTACACTATTTACAGAATGTTGCCAAAGAATCTCACTTGGCACAAAGATGGCATGTGGTTATCAATGATGGAGATGATTGAAGGTACTTGAAAAAAAAAACAAAAAAAACAATAGAACAAGAACTTTGGACAGCTTGTGTTGTACACTATTTACATTATTCGAACTATTGTCCTCATCTTTGTCACCATATTTATCACAACGTTTGGGCCGTTGTACACTCTGACCTTCAGGTGGTTGGAATGTCAAACTGAACCCTTTATTTCGCTCACTGGAGTAGACTGTTCTAGTTCCAAATGTCAGTTATCAGTTATTTCCTGTTAATTCTCCTCTGAAAGTTCTCCGCTACCTTAACCGAGTACTGAACTCACACTCTCTGGGTCCTGTCACTGGATCTAACTAACACCTTTATCAACTGTGCCATGTATCCTCAAGGACACATGGCACAGTGGGTAAAGGCGTTCAATATCCAGTTAAGGCAGTGGAGAAAAAAAAATAGTCACAAAACATTGTTGATTTAATTAAGAAGGAATGATCTATTATGACATATCTCTAATTTGTATTTAAGATACATTATATTTAATGTTCAATTTTTATTCTATATTGCACATAATTTGGTTACAATAAAATTTTATGACAATCAAGATGTAGTAGAGTGAGGAGCACATATAGATTCAGGGGAGGCACAGGCCCTGATAGTAGTGAGAGAGAAAAAAGCAAGAGCGAGAGCGCACAAGAGGGAAAGAGAAAGAGACAAAGCGAGAGAGAGAGAGAGAGAGAGAGAGAGAGAGAGAGAGAGAAAGAGAGAGAGAAAAGTAAGAAAATTTACTTAATAAACCGAATAAACTTTTTGGCCAACCCCATATATAGTTATATTAGTAAATATAAACATAATATCCAACGTCAATAACACTACTCAACAGTTAATGCCATCTTCAGGTGTGGATTCTGTATATATATATATATATATATATATATGTGTGTGTGTGTGTGTGTGATTATTTCACCCTGTTCTTTTCTTCTTCTTCCTATTGAGAATTTTATCAGTTACACTTAACCACTGACAATTATTCTACAATATACCAACATACATATATTTATATCATAAGCTGATTACACTGAGACCCAAAAGCCATTCTTTTTGTTTACACAAAGGCTTTTTTTTTTCTCATTTTACCCCAAGCAAAGTGATAATGCCACTAAGACTGGAGGTAAAAGAAAATGAGAATACTTTAGGAAAAGGGATGAGAAACTCAGTACTAAACAGAAAATAAGGAACAAAACTCAACTCCTGCTCAAAAGACATGGAAGGTATGTAAACTAGGTGTTTAGATTTTATAAACCATGGTCTACTAAACTTTTGCATAGAAGCCTGAATGTGAATAGTTCCACACACTGAACATAACCTCATAGTAAGCCAAAGCACATTGCCAATTATTAAGAAGATGTTTGGAGTTTGAAGACCTGGATATACCAGAACACTTGTGCAAATTTTGATGCTGGCCTTCATAAATGTATGCTGACACATAATGAGAAATTCTCTTCTCTGCTAATTCAGTGATCCTCCTTATGTTGTCAACCTCTCACACTGACACACAGATTTTTAGATAATAGAACTAGTTTAGTAGACAGGTAGGCCATCTTTATAGATGAATTTTAACATTGTGATATGAATTAACAGAATTAGTCTTTTCATAACTGCATGAAAATATTTTGCATGTAATACAACTGAAATACCAAACAAGGATTTAATTCAGGTATGAGAAATTAGCAATAAAATTCCTGTCAGCATTTGGAAAAACTTCATAATTTCCCCACCTTGTGGCGTCTTTGCAAATCTTCAGATGTGAGTCCAAGCAGTGACACGTCCGTTTCTGTACTTGGTGACAGGTAAGGCAGAATTTCACCAATGGTTACACATTTACTGAACTCTTCATAAAACTGAGGAAAAAAAAAAGGATGTAACTTAATATTGTTTATATAAGCTTGCATTTGTTAAACACAACGAAACCAATTAAGTTTATTCATAACTGCAATAAAAACAGATATTAAAATCCAAAAACAGGATAGAATAACAAATGATGAGAAGCAAATCAAAACACACAAAAAAAGATTAAATAAATTTTCAAAATGGCCTCTCCTTTTTGGGAATTAATAAAGATAACATTCAAAATAGAGATTTTACAAGTATTTTCATCGTTGCATTCTATAAGACATTAAATAGCACATATATATTGGTCTTTTCTAATTGGGCTTCCCTTCTTGAGAATTAATAAAGATAACATTCGAAAGCGAGATTTTACAAGTATTTTCATCATTGCATTCTATAAGACATTAAATAGCACATATGCATTGATCTTTTCAAAATGGCCTTCCCTTCTTGGAAATTAATGAGGATAACAAGCACAAAATAAATTTTACAAGTATTTTTCATCATTTCATTCTATAATAACACATATGCATTGGTCTTTTCAAAATGGCCTTCCCTTCATAGGAATTAATAAAGATAACAAGTGTAATAGAGATTAGATGTTAAATAATGCAACAAATCTGAAATTGAAGAAATTAAAAAAAAAACTTATTTTTAACCAAAATGGCCTTTAGATTGGTGTTAGATGTCAAATGAAAACATTTTTTATCCCGCAAATTGGAATAGTATGTCCAAAACGGAGGTATGGTGGAGTAATAGATAGCGGCTTGGACTGAGGAATCTGAGATCCGAGTTCTAATTCCACTCAAATCCATTACATTCACTTTCGTGCTAATACCCTTGGGAAAGGTATGAATCATGGCGTTCTATACTCCAGGCCAAGTCATGGCGCAACTGAGAGCCAGAACTGGAGGCCTATTGAAAAATGTAGGATTTTCAGAAATTTTAGAAGAAAATGAAGATTAATGAAAATTATGAAATACTTAGAATAACATTTTTTATTCACACCTGAGGATAATAGGATGTGTTGAAAGATAAATAAATGAAAATATGTATTTTTGCTATGAACACTGATAATTATTAAACAACACAAAGGGGTAATTATGATTTCTGGTAAAAGATATATTGAATCAGAAGTTTATATTATTTACAGGTGTCACTGAATCCTTTATTCAATCTATTCCCTGTGAGTGAATAAAGACTTTGGTTTAAATTTAAATTTTTTCTGATCTAGGTGTGCCATGTTTGCAAAAATTTTTCAAAACTATATTTGCAAAAATAGAAGCATGCTTTTTCTCCATGTTGAAAAAATGAAACTCGGAAATAAGCATAAAAATGTTACTTAATGATTTATAGCAAACCTTTTCCTTTATTGTATGGAAAAGGATGAAACAAAAAAATAACCATTGACAAGTGTGGTCAGAAGGAACTTTTAGTTTTCCACGGTCAATTAAATTGGTATATTTTCCATACTTTTCATAATAAAAATGGGTTTCACATTCACTGGGTTGATTATCATTTCTTGTAATATATCCAGCTATGTACACAAGAGCTATTTTTATTTCATTGGAAAGAGATGGTTCTAAATTTTCCAGATTGTCAAATATTTCTAAACCTTCCTCACAAAGTTTATAATCACAAGATGTACATTGGTGACCTGGATTAACATCAAATTCACCAATATTTACATTTTGATTTAAAAGTAAAGATGTCTGCTTAATATGCAGCTTTTCAATACATTGTTGAACATTTATAAAATAGGTGCCAATTCTTTTTCTAATGGATCAGTTGAAAATTGCCCAAGTAATACATATTTATGACTTGTAGCTAAAAGGTGTCGACATAGACTAACAATTCCATTGCAAGTATGATGTATGGCAGTAGCAGTGTTTTGGGATAATTGTTTTTTACGATTACTTTGACTGCCAGCGATATTAAGAGCCATTTTACCAAATTCAATGATAAAATCAAGTCGGGTGTCATTTGGAGATTTGATTTCAGCTTGTAGAGGATCATTATGTAATTTGTCAATTTGAAGGCATTTAACATTTAAAATTTTTCACCATGTCAAAACCTTGTTTATGAAGAGGGCAGTATCATTCTTACCTGCACTTATTTCAGACTGAGTGAGAAGTGCATTATAAAGTTAATGTTTATTATCTTCAGTTAACCAAGGTTTTTCAGGAAGTGTAGGATATAATTTAAAAAAAGCTTGATTTATGCGGTTGCCATCACATATAATAGCTTTTACATCAGCTGGTACAGATGTGATGGCTTGGACTGTTAACTCAATTTGTTCAAATATAAAGGCAGATGTTAATTTTGAAATTGGAATCAATTTTGTAAGAAAATTTGGACCCCCATTGAGATATATCAACATTATACCAAGTACTGTTTGAGCAAGTACAGATGGATTGTCAACTGATTTACCAAATAGTTGTTTGCCATGATATAGCAACATCTTTTTGATATATACTTCATCATAGAGAATTATGCACCCTTTTTGACTGGTATTAAGAGTATTAAATATAGATAACAAAAAAGATTTTTCATTAAGTTTTGAAACTTTTGACGTCATCCTTCATAATGTTGTTAATGAGGGTAATTGAAAATCATATCTTAATTCATTATACAATGTCTGTGATCTTGCATAGTACCCAAAAGCATGCACAACTATATCTGAGCTGTATTTTATTCCAACCATTTTAGGAGCCATTGCTAAAAATTGTTGACTCAGGATATTTTTCTTGTGATCAAAAGCTATAGAATTTAAATATCGGATGATTTCTTCTAGTTTTGAGCAAGTATCAACTGTATTTATATGATTTTTGGACAGGCTGCTAATATAACACTTAACTCCATAATGAAATGTTTCAAAGTGGAAATTGTTATAAATTTTCAACATAAAGAGAGGAATACCATCAATAAATTTTGATAATTGAACAGTTAAAATATTTTCATCCAAAAATGCTACAACTAGACATATAAAGTCTTTTTTGTTGTTAAGCAGACTTTCTTTCAAATTTGTATAATTTTATCTAATTCTAAAAAAGCATTAAGTTCATCGGCAATTTGATTTCTAACAGTACTGGAGGTTTTTTTATATTCCTTTAAACAGCTGAGGGTGTTGGTATTTGACTACTTGGCACACCTGGCCATACAGATGGTGGATTTTTTGGACGTATTTTTCCATTAACTTTTATGGTATCAAAATTTGAAGGCCAATGTTGTTTACTTTAAAACTTTATATTAAATTTAAAAAACATTCATAAGTAGCCTTTCCTTTAGTTTGGTTATTTTAATACGCTTTAAACTATATAAATAGGAATATATATAACTTTTTTTTACCTTAAAGCAAAACAATTAAAAGTAAAAAAAATGCATTTTGTCCTTTAACAACAATATCAGAAAAATATTAAAATAAATATGATAAATAAAAAAAATGGTACTTGTCTTGTAAAATAAATTTTGTAGTCAAAAGGCGTAAAAAAGGAGACCTTTCTAAAAAAAAAAAAAAATAATAATTAAAATATTGACATTAACTGCATGTAATAAATTTATTATTGTTATTTTTTCTTTAATTCTAATAAGTAAAAAAATACTTACAGTTCACCAATTGGTAACTAATGTAGTAAAAATAATCATTTATTCTTTAACTTCGGAAACAAAAGCGCGAAGAAATTCGTTTGTTTTTTTGTTTTTTTACTTTTAATGGAAATGTTGGATAAAGTTTTAATAGAGAAAAGTTAATGAACCTTTCTCTATTAAAATTTTATTCAACTTAAACTTTTAATAGAAAAATGTTGACTTATGCTAATTTTTTATCATGGTTAAAAACTTGAGAAAATTAAACTTTAATTTCGTTGACGTTATGTTTTAGTTTTCACTCATACTAACAATGTTTTTTTTAGCGATATCAAAAATAAATATCAAATTAAGTAATGACATTGAATTTATGAAAAAAAAAAAATTTTAATTCATTTTATAATAAAAATAGTTTTCTTTACGTCTTTGAAGAGATTAAATTAAATTCTGTTCAAATTTGTTAAACGTTGTTTTGTTTTGCTTCTTAAAATAACACAAATTACTCAATAAATAATTCTTTAAACTTTAATCAAAAAATGTTGAACTAACTTTAAGAGGGAAAATGCCAATAATGAATTAAACTTTAATTTAAAAATGTTAAGGCTTTTTAAACTTAAGTAAATCTTTTTGTGCGAGTAAATTTAAGCACCAAAGTTTACTTTTTACAATTTAAATATAAATAATGTACGGACTCAAACTAAAATAATCAAATATACTTACTTCAAATAAATAAGTTAAATGATATTCCAACCAAAGGTAAAATTAAAAGATTCCTTTGAATTTCTCGACCCAACAACATAAGAGTACACAGTACGCAGCAGTTCGCTCAAACTGAAACTAAAACGATCTGTCAGCCGGCCTCCAGTCTATCGAGGTAGCGGCGTTATGCAGTGGCCTGTTAATATAGAACGCCATGGTATGAATCCTCTTCTTCTCCCCTCCAGCTATGGGTAAACAGCAGGAGAGATCAGGTTCTCTAGCCTTGGATGGCAACGGGTCTACCGCAGAAAAAAATGGCAACATACTGCGGGAAAAAATCTTCCTCATCAGTCATGTATTGAAAGATACATGATTGCCTAAGCGTGTGTTACACACAGCACATAACTGACTGACTGATGCCCAAAAATGTGATTAGTGGGATAATTTAAGGTTAATTCAAAACATGATTACAAAAAAGTAAATAAAATAAAAATTCTGACCTTAAAGCAATATTAATTCTTTCTAATGTGCCTGGATGACATCTTACTAATATAATCTTATGTCTGTCTTCTGGTTTGTGGGTCAGGATGTAATTGCTATGTTTAAAGTGTTACAAGTTTATGAAAACATTTCAACAGGCAATTGAAGTCTCAAGTTGAAGAAACCAAATTTCTCTTAAAGAATTTTGGCAAAGCTTATATTAGGAATTCATTGAAACTTGTTCATAATTCATGAGTTGAAGTTGTTGTCTAGACATATATCCTGCTTTACTGTGGCAATGCTTTATTGGTTTTTTTTTCAAATAAGTTGTTCTGGAAATTATAACCTTGCGTTTATTATAGATGAAGAAAACAAAAGAGAAAAAAAGAACTAATATGATTTGTTAAATTTACAAAGTCAGTGTACCTTGTGGGTTACCTGACTTGGCTTCCTCAAACACCCTTTAGGTGGTGCTTTTTAAGTTCTATAAAAAGACAAACATTTCCTTCCTCTTTCTCACCTCTTGCTTCAAGATATAGCAGTATGTGTATGAGGTTGTCCCTGCTGGAGAAAGTTCTTTTCCCCATGTCAACTGACAACTGAATTCTTATGCACATGCATATCACATTCTTAATAACTAAGTTTTTTAATGTCTTGTCTTTTCTTTTCAACTGTGTACACATTAAAGTAATTTCTTTTGTTAATACATGCATCAATTCTTGTTTGTCTAAAATCCATGGTTTTGGGTTTTATTTTTACATGAGTCACCAAATATTGTTTGTGGGAAAAATATACTAAGAGCTATTAAATATTTACTGACTTGGTACAGAAATTAGTGCACTTTCTATACAATTTCACCTTAAGAAATCACTTCTCTTTTAATTAAAATTGCATTCTTTAAGATTATTTATTAATATTCAACCCTAACCCCAGAAAGAGTCATCGGGGTACTGATGTACTGAGCTGTCACTCATTCTCCTCCATCTGTTGTGGTCATGGGCCCAAATCTGGGTCTCCACAAATGGTTTCTTGGTATGCTCATCATGTGGCATGTCTTGTGCATTTTAATGTGGCAGAGCCCATCCCTCTCCGGGTTAGATCACAGCTGATGCTCTCCAACTTGGCAGCTCGCCTTGGTCGTGAATACATGTGGCTGTTGTAGTTCATCTGAGGAACCCTCCCGCACTGCCCAGTAACCTGTGTTGAGGAGGTCCTTCAAGCTGTGGTGCTGTGTTAACACCTCCCCGCCTCACATGAGTTTAGACTACGAGCTGAAATGGTTTACAGGAGGTATGGCCATTACATGAGAGATGGTTGAGGACCACAAAGTTTTTTTCTAATTAAAAATTCAACTTACCTGCTGATCTGATTCACTCAAATCTCCATCAAGAGCTTTCATCTCCCATTCAATAAGAAGTTGACGAGCTTCAGTAAGTAAAATCTTTTGTTGAAGCCACTCACGTTTTTCCCGCCAAAGCAAATCTTCTGCCTAGAAAAGGATTAAAAAAAAATCTAATAAAATAACATTATACAAATAATTTAGAAAGTAAACAATTTTTAACTTTGCTTTATATTCTGGTCATTATTTTTTTTTTTCAAAAGATTTAGTTGCGCAATAATAGGAGACTTTTATGATGAAACTTCAACACTTGATCAGTGATTAAGCAGAGATTGAGAAAACGACTAAACAATAAATGCAACTCATATTTTTTGACCAATCAAATTGAATTCAAATTCTAAACTAATATTTATGGACCAATTAGATTAAATTCTAAACTATTTTCTGAGCAAATTAAATTCAAACCTCCTATTTTTTGGCCAATCAAATTAAATTGAAATTCTTAGATCTATATTAACAGTCATGCTTGAGATCGGGGGGAGAGTACTGGCACACATTTGGCAGGAGAGTGACATGCCTGTCAAGCAGTTCTGAAGCCTCCATTTTGTATTGCCAGCCACAATGTTAAGATGAGTAGATGAGCAAGGAGTCAGTAGGGGTGAGGGAGTGGACATAGTAGAAGTTGTCCCAATTATCACTTACCTGGATGAGCAGGTGAAGCCCTGAATAAAGCATCTATTTTATAATATGATAAACAGGGTTTGAGTTCTTATTTCTCAATGTGGCCTTTGTCTTTCATCGTGTAACCTTGTGAGCATGCAGCACACTCTTCCCCAGCTTTCAGTGCACACTGACAAGATCGAGAATCAGAATGCAACACAGGCTAATCATTGGCTGGCAGGTGGAAAACTTGGGTGAGGGTCATGTCGTATGTTTACAATAGAGGATAACTTCATCCAGCAGCAAAGCCTCTGATCAGGATGTTTTTAGGAGCATGGAACCACCTCTTAAATGCGGTTGTTCCCAGCTCCACCCTGACTAAGGGCAGTAGCACCCTTTAGGGTCCCAGCTATGGGCAAATAGTGACCCCCCCCCCACAAAAAAAACAAAGTCACTATGAAAGTATAAAAATACATTTTTATATATATATAAAAAAAATTACCAGTAAGACATTTTTATATAAAAAAATGACCAACAATACCTATTTCATAGCCAAACGACCAACAGTAACTATTTCATAGCCAAACGACCAACAGTAACTATTTCATAGCCAATTGACCAACAGTAACTATTTCATAGCCAATTGACCAACAGTAACTATTTCATAGCCAATTGACCAACAGTAACTATTTCATAGCCAATTGACCAACAATATATTTTAACAGTGGTTGAAGGCATACAAGTGCATTTAAAATATATCAATTTCAGCATTAAACAACCCATAGATTCTGATATGCTGTTAAACAAAACCAAACCAACATGAAAGAATTACATTATGACATTAGTCAATATAATATCCTACAATTTCTTAAAGAAATCAAACTGTATTTCAAAATATAACTTCAATATATAAAACTATAAAAAATATATAAATATATAACTTTAATATATAAAACACACATCGCTACATCTAGTAAACATGTATATTCACAAAAACTAGGTATCATCTACCATGTATTCAATTGTGAAAGCAGAATAACATACCATTTTTATTACTTCAAAGCTTCCAAGAAAATTAAATTTCAGCATTAAATGACCCATAAGGAGTTGATATGCCGTTAAATAAATCAATCAATCAACAATAGAAGATAAAATAAAAAAAGGCAAATTGGGCATATCTAGACTCTAGGTAAAAAAACACATTTCCTGAATAACTGGCTGTTTGAAAAAAACAATCTCTCAACATTACTGCTAAATGTGCCTGGCAATTGTACTAATTTGCACAATAGTGATGCTTGGTTGTCAATGAATCATAGTTGATCTGGGGATGGGTGTGGGTACAGGTATATAAGACTGACATTTTTAAGTGCCAGAAGTCAGTTGATGCTGACAGTTTGGAGAGAACTACTCAGATTTATGGCTGTTAATTTTTTCCTACAAGTTTTTGTTTTTAAATGATGCGAATTACAGAGAGATTACTTTTCAAACAATTTCTTTATTTTCGATCAAAGATGTGGACTAATAATTGGCCATGGTTAAGTGGAATTGACAAAGTCCTAAGGAAACAATTAGGAAAGGAACAGGACAAAAAAATACTAAGCAAACAATTTTTATCACTTAAAACATTTTTTTTTTTAGTTGATACTTGTATTTCAGTAAGCACTTTGTATATTTATTAAACAGTATATTTATTTATTTTCATCTATCAGCCTGAATGTTTAAGAAATCTTATTTAAAAAAAAAAAAAAAAAAAAAATTGCAATTTCTGGCAGGATTTGAACCTGTGTCTTTCAGGGTAGAAGGAGCTACCATTAATCCTGGTATGCTCTAAACAACTAAGCTACAGAGAACAGTTGGTCAGGCAAGGCCAAATTTTGTGCCTTTAAATTAAATTTCTCTCATTATAAATCTGAAATTTTTCATATCTGCAGTTTCATATCTAAACGTAAACAAAGATAATTTGAGAATGGATTTTTTATCAATTGTAAGCGATCTTGGATTGCAAAGGAAATATTTGTCGCAGATTACTTCCACAACACAGAATAAATTGCTGTAAGTTCAGACTTAAACATCGGGGACAGAAAAAAATGCCGAAAACTCAATTCGCAGGTACTATCTCACAAATCACAATGCACGTAACCAGTCAGAAAAATAACTCACTCTACGACAAACACGGTAACCAAAAATCCCCCAAATTTTATTTTCTCTTTTGCTTTTTTTCAGCCGAGCATTTTTTTCATTCATTGACAACTGAGAGGACACCCAATTTTTGCATATCAAAATACTTTTATAGCGACTCCTGCAACTGACATGTTTCTAATTTAAATATTCCATCTTCAGCATGTCATGCAGAATACGTACGCTTTTTTTGGTAAGTAATTTTCTTTTTCGCCACATTTTCCATCGTAGGATACACGCAACAAGATGTCACTTAGTTTGACGAGGTAAGTCGCCGTTTTCTTCGCTATATTAATCTGACAGATTTTTATCAAACATTATTTTTTTAGTGGATACTTGTACTTGAGTAGGTGTTCCATTTATTTATTATTATTGTGGGACGCAGGTTCAAATCCTGCTGGAGAAGACAAATTTTCTTTGAATAAAAATTCTCAAGCATTCAGGTCAGCGGACAAAAATAAATAAATATACTGTTTAATAAATAAATGAAGCATCTACTAAAATATGAATATCTACAAAAGAAAAAAATAATAAAGTTTAAAGTGATAAAAATCTGTCAGATTAATAAAAAATTCATTCTAAGATACCCTGAGCAAACAATTTATATACAAGTCAAAACTATGCAAAACAACTGTAATAAGGCTAAAGTTCACAAAGTAAGAATTTATACACAAAAGGGATACAGTCAAGTGATTATACCATTCTGACTTCAAACAAAAATGCTGAGGGACAAGGGGACCAAGAATTTGTCCAAAACACAGTGGAGTAATGGTTAGCATCTCAGATTGAGGAATTGGAGAGCCAAGTTCAAATTCCAGTGAAGTTCATTGCCTTCACTTACATGCTAGTACAGTGTAACCCGGATATAAGAGAGTTGTCGGGACCGGAGAAGAAGTCTCTTATATCCGGGTTTGGTCTATTTTATATACATTAACACAGGCTCTAATTTGGGATCAGAGAAAATTTCTCTTATATCCGGGTTACACTGTACCCTTGGGAAACCTTACGAATTTATCTCTTCTTCTCAGCTATGAGTAAACATCAGGACAGACTGGCCCCTATAGCCTTGGTTGGCAACAAGTCTAGGAGAAGGCAAACTTTGAATTAAAACCACCTGCTGCTCTGCCTCTTCAACTTCTGAGAGGAAGGATGAGGTAACATCAGCATCCTTGATGTAAAATGAACCAGCAAGCCATTGAAGCACTTGAATGTCATCACAAACCACAATTGTGAGTAGAGGGGAGTGGTGACAACAATGGTGCAAAATGTGCTGAATAAAATGAATGATGATAAATTAAAGTTATTGGAGTGAGAAATTCAGGGAGAAGTGTGTTGTCCTTGACCTAAACTTGAGGGGAAGAGGAATTGAAATTATATAAGCAATAACAAAAAAACAAAAATCTTTATATAATTACCTCATTGATTTCTTTCTGGACATTGGTACTTATGCCACTGGGATTGATGTGTTTCGACAAGGCAAGCAACAAGTTGGCAAATTCTGGCATATTTTTCACATCATCTTCTGTGACACACACAGGCAGAGAATCATTGACTGAAATGAATTCAAATTAAATAAAATATTCAAATATTAGTTCTTCTATGTCCCATAACCCCTTACTATCCCTCCCAGTCCTTTTTTCCACCATCCATTTACACAAGCGAGCTAGGTAGGCTACGGTATCCCTGTGTCTCTTTAATGTTGTGTGGGTGTCAAATTTTACAAACTCTCTTCCTTCATTATGTATCCCAGAAATTTTAACACTTTTTGATTGCAAGTATCCTTTTTGTTAAAATTTTTCTTAAAACTTCTTCATTGCTCACATGCTCTATCCTTGATATTCTCAGCATCCTTCTGTAGAAACTATGTGTCTTTTGCTTCAAGTCTCCTCTTAATCTATGAGGAAATTGTCCAGCATTCACTGTCATACAGGAGGACTGATATTACATAGCAGTTGATTACTTTTTTCATTGTTTCTGTTGTGTCAAGTCTCCTCTTCATCTGTGAGGAAATTGTCCAGCATCCACTGCCATATAGGAGGACTGATATTACATAGCAGGTTAATTTTTCTTTTTTTTTTGTTTGTTTCTAACAAAATTTTCAGGTTTGTTAATACTTTTCTTAGCTTCTGCAAAGCATCCTCTGTTATTCCAATGTAACCTTGTATTTTAGTGTCACATTTTTCATTCACTGTGAAAAAAAAAACACTATCTAGATAGTAAAATTTTCATTTTTACTCATTTCTGATATTTCCAATTTATAGCGCTCACATTTTGAGCTGTTTCTCATTCTCTATAATTTCTGTCTTCTTAAAATTGATAGTCCTTTCATCTCACTTTCCTTTACAATGTTGTCTTGGAGACCCTGCAGTTTTTGTTCTATGCCTGTCATTAAAATGGTATCTAACTTTTTTTTTATTTTAAGACTTAACACACATCTTCAGGGAAGACAAAATGTTACAAAACATTGCTCAATTTGTATCAAGTTTTCTGTATCATCAAAAAAAATAATGGCCATATTTAATTTTGCAATTGCAAAATTACTTAAGTTTTACCATCATTGATTGATAGAACAGATAAACTAGCATTAATTGATGGCACACATAAAATAGTGCTACAAAATCACAAACAACACATCATTTGAAGACTTCCAAAAGGATCAACAACAAAAATGAGTTGCACATATAATAAAAAATTGAAAATAAAATAATCAAGTTGTTGACTTTCCACACTACCTCAAACAAAAGGATCGGAAGGAAACTCCGATCCATTAAAAAGAGCTGGAACATTTAGTGGACTCGAGAAATCTAATAATCTGGAAAATTGTTTTTTTTTTTGTTTGTTTTACTAACGGTCACCCAATACAAGGCCCAAGAGCCTCTCAAGGTAGAGGGATACTGTGTGGACATATATTAGTGTAGAAAAGAACAAGTGTGAAAAGTATAGAGCTGAAGCAGACTTTAGAAGGAACTAGAAACCCAATCATAAACAGAAAACCTCTACTCCTTTACAAAAGACTGGGGAAGAGTGTGAACTGGACGTTAGGTGAACCTGTATATGCCTATTGGTAGAGGAGAGAAAAAAAATTTAAATTGAAATAATGTTAGTGAATAAAATTTTACAGTGCAGAGCTGAAGTAGACTTTAGGAGGAACCAGAAACCCAAACACGAAATCAGGAACAAACCCCCTACTTCTGTTCAAAAGACTGGGAAGGAGTGTGAACCAGATGATAGGCAAACATATCTACTGCTATTGAAATTGACTTACCAAAATATAAAATTGACTGAATAGTTTGGTAAGAGATATTCCTGCTTTCTCATCAGTCTGAGAGTCATCCTGCAAATGGGTAAATGACCATACAACTAGGAACGAAACAGACAACACCAGAGAAAAGCAAGTTAACAAGAATGAAGATTTCTTGAATAAGGTTTCAGAAATTTCAACCAATAGTAGTGCTAACTGTTTGGTCAGTCAGTTAAGTGCTACACGTGATACACACTTGGACGATCATGTATCTTTTGATACATGACTGACAAGCTTACAGCACCTGGTATTTCCAAGCAGTCACCCATCTAAGTACTGACCAGGCTTGACATTGATTAACTTTAGTGATTGTACGGGAACTTTCCCCTGGGAAAGGTATGAATCCTCTTCTTCTCCCCTCCTATGGGTAAATAGGATAGATCAGTTGCTCTAGCCTTGGATGGCAACTTGTTGGGGACGTCGTGGTTGTTTAACGTATCAGAAACAATACAAGATTTATCCATTCAATTATTCATTTACAAACTGGAATAATATTTGTATGAGTTGCGTGCGTAAATTGTATGTGTATGCTGAAATGGTTAATGTCTCTTGTATCGTAATGTTTGCTATTTTCTTGTTTGTATCAAAGATTGTAATAATAAAATTAAGAGTTTTTTTGTAAAAGAGTTTGTCAAAGTAGTCTACCCTTAATCGTATTTTGTATTTGTATTCGCTTTTTTATTTCTTATTTTTTGTAATGATTATAAATCAATATGCATAAGAAATTAAGTGAAAAGTTTCAAGAGTCGTTAAATCGAATGTTCAAGTGAGTCAGTGAATGTTCTTTGAAAAGCGCGGCAAAATTATGGTTCAAACGTCGTGGAGTATTTAGGCAATTGCTCGGTGAGTTAGCTAGACTGACTGAATGGAGTTGGTAATTTTCTTTATCGTCTGGTCAGCGATGACTAAGACGGAGTCGGTGAAATGTTACATCTTGAAGGTTGGTAATTACAGCTACTCTGCTGCTCCGCTTCCACTGAATGGGGCTGTCTGCTTTTCCTTTATATATCCACCGGTGGCTCAACTCGTTTTGGCGCAATTTCTGTTTCTGTAAACGATTGACCAATGGAATTGCTTGCTTCGATTTTCGCCATTTCTATTGGTTGAGGTTTTTTAGTACGTAGGCGTACGATGTGGACTGTACCTTTTTTAGGTTAGAAAAGGTGAGGATATTGGATGAGTCCACAAACTGGTCTACCGCAGAAAGTAATAGCAACCAACTGTGGGAAAAAATCTGCCTCGTCAGTCATGTATCAAAAGATACATGATCGCCTAAGCATGTAACAAAAGATACATGATCGCCTAAGCATGTATCACACAGCATATAACTGACTGATATTAATAAATGACCATGGATCATGTTTGCATCAAGGATACAAAATTTTAAAGATTTTAAATTTTTTCATAGTTGAAACAACTTGTTTCAACTATGAAAAAATTAAAATCTGTTTTACTAATGGTCACCCAATACAAGGCTCAAGAGCCACTGATTTAAAAAAAAAAAATGTTGTTACAACAGATTTTTTTTTCAAATTATATTAAAATACTATATGCGTTTTTGTTGTTTTTTTTAATTTAATGTTTCATACATTGTCTTGCTTAGCCAATATTCTTTTCTCTTTAAACATATAGTATTACCTGACCATTTTCAAGAGGAATATTTATTATTTTCTCATCTCTATTTTAAAATGACTACAGATTAAATTTTTAAAAAATGAACAAATTCATTTTTTGCTTCAATAAGAAAAATCTAATCTAAAAGTAAGAGTTGCCTCCCTTAGATTTTCAACTAGTTGTTTTTATAGTTTTTGAATTAGGGATTTTTTTTTTTTTAATTAGACAAATTAAAGTTATACAAAAAAAAAATTAAAAAAAAAGGAAATTTTGCTAAAACCTTGGATTCTTTTATTAAATAAAAAGTGTAAATTATGCGCGTGGAAACTAAAGATTTATATTAAGTTAATATTTAAAAAATAATTTAAAATTTAATTACTTTAAATTAAAAAGTTCAAATAATTTGTTTGTTTGTTTGTTTTTTTTTTACATAAAAAATTCCTCTAGTATTTCCTCTTTAATGTCATGAATGTTTTGTTTGGACACATTTTTTAATTTTTACTTTATCATTTTTTTTTTAAGCGAATCTTTGGAAGTATCTACTAATTGAGATTTAAATAAACTTTTAGTTTTGTTTGAATAAATAATCTACTTAAAAAAGATTTAAATAAATTTATAAATATTTTAAGAACATATTACTTAGGAATCTGGCATTTTTATTTAAAAAGTTGAATTTGATGCTGAAGTGCAGAATAATCAAAAAAAGTAAACAATTTTTCACCAATGTCTACAAAATAAACTGAGATTTAAATTGTGACTAAGTGACAAAAAATAAATATTTGAAATTTGTCATTCATTACACTACAGCAATAAATTTCGAAGAAAACAAAAAATGATAGATACGAAATTTATTTCATATTTTTTCCTTTTTTTCAGTTTTTATCATCTAAAAAAAAAAAAAAAGTTTTCGTCATTAAATTAAAAATATGACTTTAAATTTAAAATTTGTGAGTAAAAAAAATGTCAATAAAAATCTTAAATTTAACAAACTCTTAAAATTTTTTCAAAAATTCTTCATTATCATTAAAAATATAACAAATAAAATTCAACCTACTCGTGTTTAACAGCGACATATCTTCAATATGAGGTGATGATTATGAAGGCTAAAATTTTTTTATAAAATCTAATGCTTTAGATTCGTTTTAAAACTGTCCGCGATTTAAAAAGTCTTCAACGATCGGCAAAGAATTCATGTTTAGCGGGAGAATCCATTAATTCAAAACGAGGCTCGACGTGATGCACGTTACTGTTTTATTAATAATTTAAACCAAATTACTGATCTTCGCATTTTTTTGACACCAAATAATTGAAATATTTCATTATTTGACGATTAATTTAAATAGATTGAAAAATAAAGCAGATTATGTCTTTTTTCTACGTGTTTGTTTTATCGTATCACACTGTACACCGATTTTTTTTTAATATTCTTTAACGATTCTTAAAATAAACTTTTACCTTGAGAAATTCTTAGGTAAAAGTGCATCATGATTATCAGCTTTTATTTTTAATGTGAATATGTCAAAAGAATGTGACTCAAGTCAAAATGTACAAGAAAAACAATTCATTTTTTAAATGAAAATTACACATTTGAATAATGACAGCATCTTAATTTATATATATAAAAATTAACAATTTTATAATAAATTTTTATAATAAATTAATAATTATTAATAATATATAAATTAAATTAATAATTTTATAAATTTTAAATTAATAATTTATAATAAATTAATTTTATAATCATACGCGATTAAAATAATTTTTTATATGAGTTAAAAAATAACTTTAGTACGAGTGCATAACGTTTGGACTTTACGTGCAAATATGTGAGCGCACATGATTGTGTGTGGATGCGTGAGTGTGTGTGTATGTCTGTGTGTGAAAGGCTTTAATCACCATATAAAGAACATTCTTCTTTTTTTTTACAGAATGGGTGCCCCTAACCCGTGTAATAATTGTGCTTAGTTTGATTTATAGCATATGTAAATGTAGGCTGAAAAAAATAAAATGTGGATTAGGAGTTAGTGGGGCCCCTATCAACACCCCCGTCCTCGGTTGGGTAGGCCGTGGGGTAGTACACGTGTAGAACATCGTCTCTTATTCTGAGTACAGTGTAACCCGGATATAAGAGAGTTGTCGGGACCGGAGAAGAAGTCTCTTATATCCGGGTTTCTCCTATAACCGGGTTTGGTCTATTTTATATACATTAACACAGGCTCTAATTTGGGACCAGAGAAAATCTCGCTTATATCCGGGTTTCTCTTATATCCGGGTCTCTTATATCCGGGTTACACTGTATTATGAATGATGGAAACAAAAAAACACAATACTCCAGTATGCAATTTGAAAGAAATTTACATTTATTATATAGGAAACGTATGTTAATCTAACATGTTTCACTTTTATTAAAGTTTCATCAGAGATTGTGAGAAAACAAACAAAAAGATAGAAAACATTGGTATTTTCAATTATGTCTGGGTCAGACACATGTCACATGCATTAAAACCATGGATAATTCTATGTGTTTTTAGGATTGAGAGGATTCTTGTATGTCTAAGTAGGCATCAGATGGTAATGTGTATTTGTAATTGTGTGCATGTATCTGTCTAGTGGGAGTTTTATCTTCACCTTTATGTGGTCACCCCACATAGCAGGGTGTCACAAGGTTCTAATTTATGGCTTGCTTGTGACTCTTCTATTCATGTGGAGTAGGAAGCCTAAAAAGCCGTTAACTTTACTTAAGAATTTCAGAATGTATATATCATTTAATTTTAGAATTTTACAGTATTTATAAAAAATATTGTGTTACTAATATAAATATATATATATTATATACAGTAAATACATAATTATACATGCACATGCATATATACAAATATTTTTTATGTATGTATACTGTATATGCATCATATGTATTCTCACACAGATACACTCACAAAGACTTGTGGGATCTTCCACAACAAACCAGCCTTACCTGTTTTTAGGAAATGCACTATTCCTATCTGATAAGTAACATCCTACTTTCATGCAAATAACAACAAGTATTCATTGGTCAATCACCTCCAATCTAGCTTGCTGATTGGTCAGTTCCGACCAATCTAACCGCCTGCACGCGACCAATCTGTTTTTCCCACATTCTTCGTTTGAGCCTCCCACGTGGTACACGATAATTATATAAACCGAACATATGTGAACTTTTTGAGTAGTTTTTCATTCATCTCTCTCGCACGTCTCATTCCTTGCTACCAAGTGCCAAGATGTAACCTTCAGGAACTCCCGTCTTAGTCATTGCTGACCAGACCTTAAAGACAATTACCAACATTCACAAACTCTGAAATCACTCCTGAACTTTTACCAACTTTACAAGTCACAATTCCAAACTTTCTTAATATGAACTCCGGTACAACTAATACCTAATCAAAGGGACACGACTCTGTCCTACCTTTTCAGTTCGCATGCATGTACATCAAACATTAATAAATCTAATTGTTATGTTTTGGAATCATTCAGTTCAGTTTTGTATTTTGTTCTATGTGCTATTTATGTCAAGTATAAATAAATAAATTGCATTGCTTTCCCACATTGTCCTGAATCTCATCTTTCCTAGCCAAAGTTAAATATTGGTAACACATATTACTACCTATATTGGCAACCATATCGCTACAGACTCACTAGAAAAGAAATTCACTATTAACAACTCATTCTCAAATTTCACACTTTAAAAATCAAATTGCCTCCCCCTATGGGTTTGTGTGCCCCACTTTGGGAACACTGAGATTAAACATTCTGTGACAAAAATTTACAAAATACAGTGTCAAATTTGATGTTGTCAAAAAACAGTTAAATTTAAATTACAAATGGGCACAGTTTAATTACACAGTGATTCTTGAGTTTTTAACCAAAGGGGATAAAAAATGTAAACCCCCTAAGAACTTGGTTTTGATCCAATTGGAGTCACTTGTTTGCTATTATTACAAGGATGCATTTCTATAGTAAGGGATTCTACAGAGTCCTACTTGTTAATACGAAAAAGTTTTCATTCATGAAGTAGTTGTAAAATAGAGAAATTAGAAATAGAATGTTTGGAAGATTCTAGATCATTCCAGTATATTCAAGGAAAATCTAGATGATCCAAGAAACATCTAGAAATATGCTAATTAGGTGCTAGCCCCTATAAATAGGTTTTTGGAAAAGGGTTGTCAGTTGGTGAAAGGAAATTTCTGCCAGTATCAACTCCGGCATTTTTGATTCAAGGATTATTATATCCAGCTGAAAGAATCTCTATGAAAAGTTGCCGACCAACAAAACCCCCAAAAAAGAACCACATGGAACAAATCTGGTAAATAGTTTTGACTATTTTCATTGACCAAACTACCAATTATTCAATATAGTCTCACATTTATGGATTTCCAGTTATTAGCACTTAGATTACTTCGCAAGCCCTAAAGTGGTAATAAGACTTGACCCCCTTTCCTTCTCCCTTGTAACAAGACTTGACTCCCCTTTCCTTCTCCCTCGTAACAAGATTTGACTCCCCTTTCCTTCTCCCTCGTAGCAAGACTTGACTCCCCTTTCCTTCTCCCTCGTAACAAGACTTGACTCCCCTTTCCTTCTCCCTCGTAACAAGACTTGACTCCCCTTTCCTTCTCCCTCGTAGCAAGACTTGACTCCCCTTTCCTTCTCCCTCGTAACAAGACTTGACTCCACTTTCCTTCTCCCTCGTAGCAAGACTTGACTCCCCTTTCCTTCTCCCTCGTAACAAGACTTGACTCCCCTTTCCTCCTCCCTTGTAACATTTCGCCTGTAAACTCTGTGTTTTCTGTTTTTGTATGCCACAATTGTATATCTTGTATATATTTTATGTTGTGTTTTAGTAAATTAAATATTTGTTTGTGATTTAGCTCTGTGTTTTGGTAAATCAAATTTTTTTCCTTTGTTACAATTTCCAACATGTAACACTATATAAGAGGAAAAATTCTGACAGAAATGTTTGAAAGCAACAGATTATACTCAGGTAAAAAGCTGTGATCTGGAACCAAAATAGATTTGACCACCTGTCCGAGAAAGCAGTGACCAGGTGGAGAAAGACTGCTACTACTACTAATGTTGTTGTTGAGGAAGAAGAAAGACAAAAAAAAATGGGGAAAGAAGAAGAAAAAAAAATTTGATATGCAAATGTCTTTTCTAAACCTATGAGTTTTATCTCATATAAAAATGTCTTTTTTTTCTAATCCTGTAAGAGTTTATCTCATTCAAATGTCTTTTCTAAACCTGAGAGAATTGATTTCATATTTGAGAAAACCTGTTCCAAAACCCTGAATATTTTATCTAAAGGAACCAGTGAACCAATTTCACTCCGGGTTGACCACATTTTCTTCCCACTATTTCAACCATTGACATCTTATATTGTGAACTAAATAGTAAATTTCTTTTGTTGCTAAGAAATTGATTTATATGGATTGTTGTTCTAAAAGAAAATTGTGGAAATTCTTTGTTGTTAAGGAAAAAATTTGTTTCCCACAGACTTAGAAAACAGATTGTATTGCAAAGAACTGTTAATCTGCCTTGATAGTTTGGGGGAAACAAGAGAAATTTTTATGCAAGGCCTATATTTCATTTTGTAAAAATTATATGTTGTAAAAATATTTTGTCATTTTAATAAATGCCCGTTTTTTTTTATAAATTTCACTTTCACCAAGTCTTGTCTTTTTCATTAGTGCTTCTGAATGTACTTGGAAAAAAGGAAGGATTTCAAATCCTCCTTTAAAATTCACTCCATCTTGTTAAAATTCCAACATCACCCTGTTACTTTCTCTTATATCTCTTTTTAGCATTTCCAATGTTCTTACAGTTTTCCTTTGAGTTAGTGGGGGTAGGGCTAAGAACTTTTACACTCTCTTATATATATATTAACCTTTAACATACTGAATGTGA
>CAHIKZ030001290.1:0-60000 GCA_903632075.3 Acanthosepion pharaonis | reverse complement strand
TTTTTTCTTTTTACTTTTATTTTGGTTATTCTTTTTGGGAATAAGGCTTTTTTAAAACTGTATTTTATACTCTCTAGATTTAATTAAAATAAAATGCGACTAAAAATCAAAACTGACGTACATAAATTTTTTTTTTTTTTTTTTTTTTTTTTGCATTTACAATCATAAAAATAAATTTAATATAATTTTTGTTACATTCTAGAGAAGTTTATCTATAATTCTGAGGTTTTACTCCCGGGTTCGAGTTGCACGCACAATCCGTATTATTACTTTATTTTATTATTATTTTTTAATTTGTATTCTTTCAAGATTTTTTATTGCAATCTGAAAAAGACAAAAGAAAAAAGAATTTTTAAAAAAAAGTTCGAGATTGGTCCACTCAGCTCATAATAATAAAAAAAATGACATTATTGTATTTTTTTTTTTCTAGATCATCATTAGGGTGACACATCAGAATCGAAAAATACATTTGTTTTTTTTTTTTCCAGCCATAGGAGAGGGCTGGAGTCGTTACCCGGCCAAAAGAGGAAGTGCCGAGGAGACTTGAACAATTTTCCCGGGGTATTCCTATTTTTAAATCTCGACTTTCGGTAGCAACGTAGCTGCTCTGAAAAATCAACATGTTTATACAGGACAGGGTGCGGCAGAAATACCTCCCACATAATGGTATTGGCACTGATTTATTATCGTTATGTGGGAGGTACTTCTGAGGGTTTTTTTTTTTTTTTTTTTTTTTAACGGAAAATTTTTAAAGTGGAAAAAATTATGACTTAGGATTTCATTGAACTTTTTCCACTTTGTTATAGTTTTATTGTTCTTGATGTATAAACATTTGTGTCGTTTTCCCATACAGTACAGTACACTTAGTGTAAAAAAAATCAATCCCCAATTTTTTTTTTTTTTTTTTTTTTTTACAGAGTTATCGGATCTTAACTATTTGTTTATGTCAAGTTTGAAACCCCGCTTACGTCATTGATATTTACATCCAAAAGACTTCTTTTACAAAAATATTTTTTTCAAATAAAGAACAAACGGATGCATACATCTTTTAAACAAGCAATTGTTTATCGGGTGAAATTTTTTTTCTTTTTTATAAAATATTTTAATTCAAGAAGTTACAGATCTATACATTTTTTAAATTCATGAGTAAAAATTTACATAAAAAAGTATTGAAAAAAATTGCACATACAAGTCTCAGGGTTACAACAGTCCCCATTTATTACAATTCATGGTTATGACACAATCTCCATTAACCATGTTTCCAAGTTGTATGCGGAGTATGCCATATTGAATTGTTGTGCATCTGCTCTCTTTTGTTTGTTTTGTGTTTGAGGAAATCTATTGGCCTCCTTTTTATCGCCTAAGCATCCATAGTGTAACCTTTTTTGATGGCGGGACTTCAAAGAAGTGGAACACCATTATTATGAAAATATGATTCGGATTACTTACATTAAAAATTGTGTTACTACACATCATGGGAATGGAACTCTTGTAAATCAAGGAATTCCTGTATCCATGAACTAAGCAAATTTTTAAGTTAAAACATTTGTAAATAAAAAAAAATCTAGGTCCAGTGGAATTTCTAATGAATACTGATCTGCAAAAATTATTTCCCTATTTCTTATGAGTGGAACTGTCAAGTTAAGTAGTCCCTTAAAAAGTATATTTGTTTAAAAATTTAACTAATTACATTTTACCAAAATAACATTGTTCTTATTAAAAGAATAGGTACATTTTTTTACCTGTGAAAAATTACACTTGTAACTAATAATTTATCTTCATATAGATATTATCAAATCTCTATTGATAAAAAAAAAAAAAAAAAAATCAATTTCAACATTTTTGCATGTAGTGTAGTTATCATCAGTGCTGCTGGAAGTAGAATTGGCAAGCTGAGTTCAAATCTTGGCATAGCCTCCTCACTTCACTTCTATCTTACATACTTATAAGTCTACCATTCATCCTTGCTTTGGATATTGCTGCCACATCTGGTCTGGTGCTCTTGCAATATATTTAGAGATTCTTGATAAAATCCAAAGACACTGCAATGTCATTGGTCCTGACCTGGCATCTCAGCTTCAGTCACTTTCCCACTGCCATAACGTAGCTTCCCTGTGCCTTTTCTATAAATACTTTTATGGTAAATGTTCTGATGACTTTTCCTCTATAGTACCTAGACTTTATGAATGCAGTACTAGATTGGCAGCTAGGTCTCATCATTTTGCAGTTGAAATTGCTCGATGTAACCGTAAGTTCTATGCTAACAGTTTCTTCTCTTGCATTTTTCACCTGTGGAACTCTCTTCTGACTCCTTGCTTTCCAGTCAACTTTGATCTTCAAAAATTTAAATGCAATGTCAATCATCATCTGTTTTCTTAATCCCTGTTCCTTTATTGTTCTCTCTCCTTAATAGTGTTAATAGTTTTAGATTGGTGACATGGTCTTGTCATTTTAAAGTTCAAATGTCTAGATGTAACTAAGTTCTTTGGTAACAATTTCTTGGGAAAGGTATGAATCCAGTGGTTCTCTCTCCAGATATGTATTAATTAGTAAGACTTGTATGACTAAACCATTATTACCCCACTACACCCCTCAAATTCTTACAATCTAAAAATATTTTCTGGCTTTAAATAACCTGTAAAAGGGTTGATAAGCCATAGAAAATGAATCTACTAACAATCAAATGTAAATAATTAAAAATTTAGTCATCATGCAAAATGGTTTTAAAATATTTCTGGACTGTTAAAGTTTTCTCAACTTTTTTTTCACAATTGTCCCAGTACAATCCCAAATGCTTTTTGGGTCAATGATGAAAAAAGTTAGACTAAAACCATAGTCGTAACTCTATAACTCTCCACACAATCTATAAAATGTCCGCTCTACTAAAGAAATATTTTGTTAACAAAAAAAGTAAAAAAAAAAAAAAAAATGTATGTATTAATCAATGTGACACAGTCATGGTTTAACCCTTTTGAGTCCCTTGGGACATATGCGTCTCACAGATGTTTTCAACATGTCCTGCGGGGCATAACTGTCCCAAAGCGCATTGATATGGGAGAAAGCGAACATAGTGTCCTATTTCTATATTTATAATAATACATTCAATAATATTATTTTTCTAAGTCAGTCATTTAGATATGTCTACTGGAACGAACAATAATATTTTTTGCTGTATACATCAATTAAGCAAATACAGACTTGAAAGGGTTAAAGTGGGTTTAACAGCAATAACTTGGAAAAATTGTCCAAGACAAACACTTCTCCTTTTGATGTCACACCAAGCAATAAACCTAGCCCTCTCCTGAATGAGAGGTACTGCCAAAGAGAAAGGCCTTCTGGGTCTTGGGTGTAATATTTTTTTTTAAACTTCCCTGGCATATGCCAGTTGTTTTGATTTAAAATTGAGACTTAGTAATTTGTTTCCAGATAAGGTTTTAAAATTTTCAGACTCTACTGATTCAAGGTTTATGATAAAAGATATCTGTAGATGATGTCATTTCACCAAAAGATTTGTTTTTGCACACACTGCTTTATTATTCCCTTTACCAACTTCACATCTTTTATTTGCTTTTACAGGTGGATCTGGATACAATTGATGTTAGCAATTTGAATCGGCAATTTCTTTTCCATAAAGAACATGTTGGAAAGTCCAAGGCACAGGTAAATTGGTTCTTTCATCTCTATATCAATCTTTATTCTATATATATATATATATATATATATATATATATATATATAAGGTATGCTTATTTTTGTCATTTAAAAAAAAAATGCAAGATATCTGTTTTGTTAAAAAATTCAATACTTAGTTCCTTAGGAGTTGTCTATGATAGTGATTGTCTTCTTAATTTTGGGATCCTCAGAAGAAAGTAAAAGATGACTCTTTTTATAATTGTTGCTGTTTATTACAGTCATGTATATTCATACATTCATATGGTATGTTAAAACAAAAATATTTACAGTTAGCTCTATTGTTCTGTTGATGGTCCTTGGAATATGTCAGCTGACCTGTAGAAGGACAGAACCGTTCTTGTAAAAGGGGCTACATTCAAGGTGGTTACTTAGAAACTTTAGCATAAACTGAAGCTATGTCTATTGTTTGACTCTCGTGTGAACCACACTTCTGTCTACCTGTCTATTAATTCATTGTGGGTTTTGTCCTACAAGACTTGGATTCAGCATTACATAACACAATCAGGATTGATGTGATGTTTAAATCAACCAAGCTTACAGTTGTTGATTTTTAGATAGAATTTTTTTACACAACCATTAAAATAGCCAAAGAAGACTAATGTGGGAGGTGGGGAACTGTTGTGGAGTAGTTTTCGCAGTGGAGGCTTGTATTTTAATAAGTCGTCCTAAATTAGGTTCGACGTACAAAACATTAGGAACTTGGAAAAATAAGAGTTAATGACGCAGCAATCTAGTTGTGATGGATGGTACTTCAATGTCAGATATCGTCTGACTTGCTCAACACCACTGAGCCGAACTGGCGACCGCTACTGCTACTTATTGTCTATGGGAGAGTCCATTACCATAGAATAGGTATATGGCATGACAGGAACAAAAAGCAATATATTAGCAACCTAATCTTCAGTAATTACTAATTAAATCTATTCTGTTCTTATTGTAGCAGAAGACTTGGTAAGGAGAGAAGTTTTTATTGTGTTTTATATTACAAACTAGATTTATTCTCTTCAATTTAAATTCACTTCAGAAAAGTCCATATGAATCTTTTGTTTTTGAGCCATTCTGAAAAATAAGATCTTAAATTCCATACAGAAAAGCTAGGAGAATGAATAAATAACTTTCATCATGAACTAAGAATTATAAAGAAAAGATCCAGAATAAATAATAATGGCTTTTTAAAAAAATCACTCATTTACATTCTTTTCACAAGAAACGCCAACTTAGCGGAAAAAGTACTAATGGTTTATTATTTAAGCATACATACATTTCTTTCTTTTGTTTTGGGATCTGATGAAGCCTAGAAATGTGTAATCAAATCTAGTTTCAATGAAACAGTTTTCTGTTTCTTCAAAACTTTGTTGGGATTCTATATCCTATTTTGTCTACATTTATTCACTATTGTCTAGCTCTTATTGTCACGTGTATTGCTTCTCTCATTATGTAAGAAAGGGAGACAATTCTGCAGTGGCTTTTGTCTACAGTTCTACTTTCAGTTTATTATTACTTTTTATGAACTAAAAACATTCAGTATCATTTGTACCTTGAGATGGTTTCTTTATAGGAGTTTGCTTCTTCTAAATTTAATTGCACAATTCATAAACCAAAATCATTTTTATATCTCAATCTAGAACAGTATTTCCCTGTCCTTTTTTTTTTCAACCAGCACCCCATTTGAGCACAAACTTTTTTGTCAACACTTCCCTGTCAAATTAAATTTTGAATATTATATTGAATTCATTTTTCATAGCAAGATAACACTTAGGTATTAGTGTAAAAATAATTTCAATATTATTTTCATTTCTATTATAAATTGGGGTCAAAATTTAAAAAATAAAAAATACACTTATATAGTAAAAATACCAGCAATAATTTTTTTGTAAAAAAAAAAAATTACTGGGATTACATTTTTGCAAAATAAATTACTAATGCTCCCAAGAAAATTAAATTTCGGCATTAAATGACCCATAAGGTGTTGATGTGCCACTAAAAAAAAAAAAAAAACAAATTAGTGGTACAATGGGCATTAAAATGTTAAAGGAAAGTTTTTTGAAAGAAACAAAACAAGGAATATGGAGAAAAACTAAATTTCATTAAAGTAACATTTTCAATTTGTTAACAAATGGCAAATTATTCATATCCATCTCTAAGTAATTAATCACAAATAAGAATGAGACAATATCCCTAGACATGATTGATAGAACAAGAACAGTCTACTCTTGTAAATTAAATAAAGTGTTCAGCTCAGAATTCATTGTAGATTACTCAGATCGATATACACCTGAGAAAGGTCAGAGGGCGCAATGGCTAAAATATTGTGATAACAACAACAAAGATGAGGACAATAGTTCAAATGTAAATAATGATAACTTCTCATCTCAGAAATTCAGACAGGTTTATTTGAAAAGTTCCAGGACTAAAAATAAGAACTAGAAGAGATATCCCTTGATATGAACAATGGAATGAGAACAGTTTATCCCTGTAGATTAAATAAAGTGTTCAGGTCAGAATTCACCGTAGATTACTCAGATCGATATACACCTGAGGAAGGCAAGAGGGCACAATGGCCAAAACATTGTGATAACAACAAAAAGATGAGGACAATAGTCTGTGTATAAATAGTGTAAATAATTGCAAAGCTTTTATTCACTATCAGGGTTCTAATATTTCATTATCAAGTCAACAGAAATTTCAAGTTGTTCATCTTTTGCTAAAGCTTCCAGATCCTCAAGGCTTTCTTTTGAAACAACCCAAGCAACCAGTTACTAAACTTAAAACTAACATTATCAAAGAATGTTTACTCTCCCAAACAACATCCAAGTCACATATTCACCGAGGACTGTCTCCATAGGATATCTCATTATTATTTAAAATTGATCTGGTCCACTCAATGATAATGCCTCTATGATTTTTCTGTTACTTCTAAACTCTGTCTTTAGGAGTCAGATGTGCAGGTGGAGTCCTGTATTGCAGCTCAGAATGAGAAAATTTGAGAGCCAAATTCAAATTTCAGTCAGATTAGTTATATTTCCTTCCTCACAGATACCTTTCGCAAAGGGTATGACTGCATCTCCCCTCCAACTATGGGTTAAATAGTAGAACTTGTATCCAGAAAAATAATTATAATTCTCAAACAAATTGTTAAAGAAATATTCAGTCACAAAAAAAAAAGAAAAGAATTATTCTTACTATCCAAGATATATTTTAGCTTTAAATAGCCCACAAAGGGTTGATAAACTGTAAAAAAGAAAAATCATTCCTTCAGGAGTTGCATCCTAAATATTCTTACTGGCACTTCTTAATCTTTTCTTCAGCAGTAATTCTTCCTCATCCACCTGTGCATAGCATTGTTCCTGCTTCTTTTTCCTTTCAGTAAATAGAATTTTATCATCAATGTCCCAATCTTCTGCATCCACAAAAGCAGATCTCTCTGCTGCTATATCACTAGAATTTACCTGCATTCCTTTAATGAAAGTCTTTTAAGAAATATCACCAAGACAAAGCTTGGAGTAAATCTTTGGAGATTTCCTTATCGTGTTTCCTGTTGTCAAAATGAATTTGTGTGTCTTTCCTTTAAAGACTTCTTTGAATGTCATGTCGCAAAGAACAGGTTTATGATTTGCGTAAGTCACTTTACACTAATGTTGAAGGAAAAAGTCCTCCAAAGTTAAATTCCCAGATTTGTCAAGTTTCTTTATCAAATGTCCTGAGTTAGTAAAGTGTATCTAAATATCTTGTATTTTTCTACAGGTGGCCAAAGACAGTGTTTGTCGGTTCAATCCTGATGCTCGTATCCTTGCTCACCATGACAGCATCACCACGTAAGAACATTTTTTTTTATTTAAAATTTTTCAAACTTAGAAACAAAGAAAGGTGTACTGAACTTCTATGTAATATCTGTCCTCCTATATGGCAGTGAATGCTGGACAATCTCCTTGCAGTTGAAGAGACTTGAGGAAACAGAAATGTGGTTCTACAGAAGGATGCTGAGAAACACCATGGACGGAACATATGAGCAATGACAAAGTTTTAGAGAAAATGGAAATAAAAAGAACACTGATACTTTGAATCAGAAAGAGTTGAAATTTCTAGGGCACATAATGAGGAAAAAGGGGCTAGAAAATTTGATACTCACATGACATATTGAAGGCTAGAGGGACAATGAGAACAGCACATAACATAACTAACGAGGTTGTGTAAATGGTTGGCAGGACAGGGATTAGGAGAGATATCAAAAAGACAAAATTTACTAAAAGCTCCAAAGATAGGAAATTGTGAAGAGCTACGATCACCCATGTTCTGAAGGGACACAGCACACAGAAGAAAGAAACAATGACCTTTTATCATTTCACCCCAAGTAGGACTAAAGTGACTAAGATGCAAGGGGTTACTGAGGGTTAGAGAAAAACTACTATTAAGGAAAGATTGAGCAATAAAAGAACAAGAATTGAAAAAACAAGATAATGATTGACATTGCATTTAAATTTTTGAAGATCAAAGTTGACTGGGAAGCAAGAACCTGGAAGAGAATTCCACAAGCGAGAAGTGTGACAGAAGAAACGGTTAGCATTGAATTTATGGTTATATCTAACCATTTCAAATGTAAATTGAATTAGTATGTGTTTTTCCTTTAAAGATTTTCTTTGATATCACGTCGCAAAGAACAGGTTTATGATTTACATGAGCCACTTGAATTTTCAAGTCACTAATGTTAAAGGAAAAAGTCCTCTAAAGTTAAATTCTCAGTTTTGTTAAGTTTCTTTATTAAATATCAATCTGGTACTGTACTTACAGATCACGACATCTATCAGAAAGATGAAATTTAAATTTTTATTATTGCATTATTCCAAAGTTTTAGCACATTAATTAGTTATTAACGACTGAGCACAAATAGTTATTAATTGAAATTGTGTATACTGATTCCATGTATCAGGTCATCCCATAAGTTCTGTCCGAATTTTGAATAAAGAAAACAAGTGACCAAATGTTACATTTAATTACAGATTCAATCAGCAATGTATTTTCCCTGATTATCTATGACTTCCTTCCATCTATTAACAAGCTTACTAATTCCATTACTGTAAAATTCTTTTGGCATTGATTCGAAGAACTCACAAATGTCAGTTTTAACCTCTTCCTGTGTTACAAAAGCTGTTTCTTCCAAATGATTCTGTAAGCTACGAAACAAATGGTAGTCTGAAGGAGCAAGATCGGGAGAATAAGGTGGATGAGGAATTTTCTCCCAACCAAGTTCTTCGATCTTTTGTGACGTGATTCTTGCTGTGTGGGGTTGCGCATTGTCCTGATGAAACATCACCCCTTTTCGATTCATTAGAGCAGGTCTTTTTTTCTTCAAAGCTTGGTTGAAATGCTCTAATTGTTGACAATATATTTGAGCATTAATTGTTGCATTAGGTGGTAAGAATTCAAAGTGGATTATTCCTTGGCGATCCCACCAGATTGAAAGAAGAACCTTTTGCCCATGAAGTTCCCTTCCCTTGGCTATGGCTGGGGACCTTCCCCTTTACCAAGCCACTGTCTACGACGCTTAACATTTCGATAAAAGATCCATTTTTCTTCGCCAGTCACAAGTCTATCCAAAAAAGGTGAAACAAGCTGGCGAGAATGGAGAGAAGAGCAGATGTCAACTCAGGATTTGAGGTTGTTTTCCATTTTCCAAGTTAGGAACTTTTCCAAATTGTTGAAGATGATGATGAACAGTTGTATGGTTTGAACTGAGAACCACTGCCAATTCCTCAACTGATAAAGCAGGATTTTCTTCAAGGGCTGCTTCAAGAAGCTTTTCATCAAACTCAATTGGACGTCCGGTTCGATCTTCATCTTCAAGGGTGAAATATCCACCTCTGAATTTTTCAAACCATCTTCTGCAAGTTCTTTCATTCACACATTCCTCTCCATAAACTGAGTGAATGTTTCTAGCCGCTTCGGCTGCTGAGTTTCCTTTCTTGAACTCATAAAGCATTATGTGCCTCAAATGATTCTTGGGTACTTCCATGTTAGCAGGGTTTTAATGTAACAAAATTTAATTTTATTGTTCTCTGAAATAAAATTTGATCAGTTTAAATGCATCTAAACATAAAAATAATGTTCAGCTCCATTAGACATTATAAAATACTCTTTAAATTTCGTTCATTTTAAAAAAGTTAAAATTCAGACAGAACTTATGGGATGACCTGATAGCTTGGGAAGTATGTGTGTGTATGTACTGATTCCTTGTAATGGGACAATGTGTGTGTGTGTGTGTGTGTGTGTGTGTGTGTACATGTATATGTGTTCACTGATTCCGCGTCATGAGACTGTATGTATGGAGTTCAGATATACACATATATACACGCATGCTGACAAAAGCACACGAAAATGGAAATAGATCTAAGAACACACAGGAGTCATTAAAAGTAAGCATGCCGATAACTACTCCATTTCTTGGACCAGTCTTCATTGTTTTATAACCCTTCATGCAGAACTTTTCACTGCCAGTTCAAGAAAGACATTTGGATCACTAACAAAAAAAGAGAATGTCTCATATCAAGAATATTTAACATCGAAAAACATAAAGAAAAAAAATTAATTACTTTTAATAATATGTGGAAATCTCTACCCTTTGCCTGATGGTGGTCTCAAGACTGGAAACACGTATAGCAGAATTATGGAAAATGAAGCATAATATTTTTTTTTCTGTTTCCACATTACAACCAAAAACCTTTGTGGTTTCTCTCTTTTTTTTTATTTATATATATATATATATATATATATATATATATATATATATAACCCTAAAGAAGCTGGAAAAATGGTTGGATCACTCCAGAAAGTATCTGACTCCTGCTATATTTGATTTTTGCAAGAGTCAGATTAGAACAAAAATATAGCATTTCAACCATATCTGGACTGTAGCTACTCAATCTGCATTTTCTAACCTTGATACAAGTAATCCATAATAATATTTTAAATTTTGAAATCACATTTATTTTTGGCATGTGAATTTTTTGAGAACTGTTTCTAAATCTTTGTCTTTCAATCATTCCACTGCACCTGCTACCCTCTTTCACTGTACCTATAAGGTGTGCCTCACCGTTTGGGAACTGGTATAAATGATAAAACTGGATTTTCTTGATCTTACATGTTCTAATTTTCAGGCTTTCAAGTGGCCACACAAAATTTTGAGCTTTATATATTAATGGATTAGTAAATCTATAACCTGAAATTTGTAGTTAATTCTTCTCATTCTCTATATATCATTGAGCTCATGGGAACCTCTAGGCGGTGTAATGGTTAGCTTGCTAGGACAGTTATGACTAAGTAGTGAGTTTGATCCTCACTGGGTGTCCCATACTTTCGGCCTTGTGCCACATCTAAGTTATGCTTGGAAAATCACTATTTCATTGAGCTCGTTTTGATGCCACATCTAAGTATGTGCTAATAGGAGTTTCTGTGGGAATTTTCGGTCAACAATCGGTCCCCCAGCCACATGTATACACACTTAGTATGATCTGATTTGAATTCAAAGTTTCCTTCTAGACTGGTTGCCACCCAATGCTATAGGAACCAGTCTGTCCTTTTATTTACAGGGAGTAGAGATGGATTTATGCTTTTCCTAAGGGTATTAGCACCTAAGTGAATGTAATGAACACAACTGGAATTTGAACTTGGCTCTCCAATTCCTCAACCCAAGCCGCTAACCAGTACTCCACCTTGCCTTCATAGCCTGAAAGTAATTAGCAAAATTCTGATTTTAAATTTTCACTGTATAATGTTTGATCTATGTAATTAATGGAAAAGTTTTGGATGAAGTGTATTGATGAAGAAAAAGACTGTAAAAAATATATATTGTCGATTTTTGTTTCTTAATTTTTTTCTTTTTTGTTCTCCATCTTTTCTCTTTTTTCCCTTTTTTGTTCTTTCTTTTTTCTCTTTTTTTCTCTTGTTCTTTTTCCCCCCTTTTTTTCCTTTTTTTGTTCTCCTTCTTTTCTCTTTTTTCCCTTTTTTTCTCTTTCTTTGTTCTCTTTTTTCTCTTGTTCTTTTTTCCCCCCTTTTTTTCCTTTTTTTGTTCTCCTTTTCTCTTTTTTCCCTTTTTTTTCTCTTTCTTTGTTCTCTTTTTTCTCTTGTTCTCCTCCCCCCTTTTTTCCCTTTTTTGTTCTTTCTTTGTTCTCTTTTTTTCTCTTGTTCTTTCCCCTCCCTTTTTTCCTTTTTTTTGTTCTCCTTTTCTCTTTTTTCCCTTTTTTTGTTCTCTTTCTTTGTTCTTTCTCGCTCCCTTTTTTTCCTTTTTTTTTGTTCTCCTTCTTTTCTCTTTTTTCCCTTTTTTGTTCTCTTTCTTTGTTCTCTTTTTTTCTCTTGTTCTTTTTTCCCCCCTTTTTTTTTTTTTTTGTTCTCTTTTTCCCTTTTTTGTTCTCTTTCTTTGTTCTTTCTCCTCCCTTTTTTTTTTTTTTTTTTTTTCTCCTTCTTTTCTTTTTTTTTTTTTTGTTCTCTTTCTTTTTTTCTTTTTTTTTCTTGTTCTTTTTTTCCCCCCCTTTTTTTTTTTTTTTGTTCTCCTTTTCTCTTTTTTCCCTTTTTTTTTCTCTTTCTTTCTTTTCTTTGTTTTCCCCCCTTTTTTTTTTTTTTTGTTCTTCTTTTCTCTTTTTTTCTCGTTCTTTTTTTCCTTACTTTTTTCTCTAATTTGATTCTCTTATTTATTCTCTTTTTGTTTTTGATTCTCTTTCTTTTCTTTTTCCTTTGGTTCTCCTTTTTTTCTTTAAAGTCAGACTGTTTTTTTTTTAAATATTACCCTTATATTTCAATTACAATACCACTGGTGCCAATAGGAAATACACTGCATAATTAACTAAGTATTTTCTTCTCTTTTTCAGCACAGATTACGACACTGAATTCTTTAAGAAGTTTGACATTGTTATGAATGCTCTTGACAATAGAGGTAAATGTTATTGTCTCTTTTTTCAATTTATAATCTTCAGGGATTTTCCCTTCGAGATGTTAAAAAAACACATTAACATTGCCTTGTCAGCCATGACTATCTTATATCTATTAGAATAGTCATTAAAATTGAACATTTAATCTATTACTTATATTTATAATAAATTGCAAATAGGAAACATGTAAAGAAATGTAGAGAGCGATAAGTAGTTTTTTTACACTATTTTCTCTCGGACTATTGCCCTCATCTTTGTTAAAACATTTCAACTATTGTACCTACTGGCCTTTATCAGATACATGTCTGTCTGGGTAACCTTCAGAAAATTTCAAACAATCCTTTATTTAATCTACATGGGAATCAAAACAATCTATAGCTATAGATTAAATAAAGTCGAAGTCTGCACTACCCAGCCCAGGGATTGAACTCGCAATTACTATGTCATCAAATTCATGAACTAATTCATTAATCCACTAGGCTGTTCTCCCATGGGACAGTCCTGAGTCTAGAACTTGGATCTTTAAACTTGCTTGCTGTTAACATTGCTCATTGTCATGCTTAACTGCATTTATTGAGGCTCAGACTAATTGGGAACAACACAAGCAATAATTGAGCACTGCTAAATAAAAACAAAATAAGATATGGACAATCTACTCTGTAGATTAAATAAAGGGTTCAGTTCAAAATTTCTTAGCCTCTTATCAGAACACTGGAGTTTTGAGGAGCATGAAACCACCTTTTAATTGCTATTGTTCCCAGCTCCATGATGACCTGGGGTGGTAGAACCTGTTAGGGTCCCAGATATGGGCAAATAGAGAATCCCCAAACAAAAATCAACAGTACATTTTTATAGTAAAATGATAACCAATTCATTTTTATAGTAAAATTACTAACAATACATTGTATGATCTACAAAATATATATCTAAAAAACATACCTTTACTCTGAAATTATAAAATTATATACAAAATATCTGTAGTTGAAAGCATAAGCTTACATACAGAATATTTAGATTTCGGCATTAAATGACCTATAAATTTTGATTTGCTGCCAAACAAATCAAAAATCAATTTCCTGAATATTATCTGGATTGATGGGCACCTGATGAAGGCTTTTTTTACACAACAGTCGAAATATGATAATAACAAAGATGAGGTAATCCATTTCATCCTAGAATTTCAGGCAGATAATTAGTTAATGAGAAAAGTAAATAAAACTGATAGATGTGCAGTAAGTCATTTTCAGGTAGAAGTATTCTAAGAATAGTTTGAATATGTTACAATATTAATTGCATTTTGTTAATTTTTCTTTCTTTTTTTTTCTAAGGTATTTTCATCCTTTATCTTAAAAGTGATGAGCAAGACATTTGGAGAAATGTTTTCCTTCCTTTATAAATATTGAATATTTTCCTGTATAATTCCTTAATGTTTCTTTCTTTCTTTTTTTACATTTTCCCACCACCTCTAGCGGCCCGTAATCATGTGAATCGTCTTTGTCTGGCTGCTGATGTCCCTCTGATTGAAAGTGGCACTGCAGGTTACCTAGGACAAGTAACCGTCATTAAAAAGGTTAGTATAAAATAAATGACCATGTTTATTTATCTATGAATTTATCCATAGGGTCAAAAAATAACAGCTATCATATTATAATTCTATGTCCCCCCGCCAATGTTACACTGCCATTCCTTCAAATAAATAATGAACTATTCCAATTTGATTGCAAACAAAGATGGAAGAAGGTCTGTCAGAGATTCTGTCTGGTTTTACTGAGAAGAATTGAACGATTAATTGATTGATTTTTTTTTGGGGGGGTTGATAGATATTAGATCAGGAATGACCAAACTTGCTTAATGTAAGAGCCACATATGATAAAGTTCAGATGTTTGAGATCCGCAAGACATGAACAAAATTTGCGCATACATTTTTGTTACATACACATGTGACCACTCTCACTCTGCAGCCAAATCTTTAATTCTCTTACCCATGGCCTCAGTCTTCTGACATTTTTTTTTCAGTAACCCTTGCTGAGCAGAAATTTTTTTAATCCCTCTGCCTCCCACTATTCAAAAAAACACAGCACCAAAGACCAACACCTCACCCCAGGTCTAGCATTAAAATTAAGATTTAAATTCTTAAATATTTTTAATAACCACTAGCAGTAGAGCCCAGCATTGCCCGGGGATGTAACAGTAAGAGATAGATCAAGTATCGACCATCATAAAGACTGAAAAATAAAATTGACAGAGATTATTGTTTAAGGTTGACGTATACGCATGTCTTAATTAGTCTTCTTTTTTTTTTTTTTTTTTTACGAATTGGTCAAACTCAAATAAAAACATTGTTTTCAATCGTTATGAGTCTACCAATTGAATAGAATTTTATTATAAACAATTATCTTGTAAATGGAATTTTTAAAGCATTCTGAATGTAAAAAATAAAGAAAAAAAGTGTAAAAGACAATAAGAAACACTACCTGCCAAAAAAAAAAAGTGAAGTTTGTTGAAAATGTAGGAAATCCTATCCCATATATAAAGGAACACACACACACAACCTGGGTTTTATAATAAGTATAACTCGATATGAGTTGTCCCCCTTTCATCATTTTTAAGCGATGCCTCTTAATCTGTTTTTTCAATTGATTTTGTGCAAAAACAATTGTGTTTTTTAAAAATTTTGGTGCTGTCAGAACCACCAACAAAGGTAATTTTACGTAGTCCTGTGAAAGTTTTGTTGAAATCGGTTGAAAAATGTAGGAAATCCGATCCAATATATAAACGTACAGACACACACACACACACACACACACACACACACAACCTGGGTTTTATAATAAGTATGATGAACATTAAACTAATTTAATCTAATTGGGTCTCAATTTATACCCAATAAATAATTATAAAGCTTGAAATTTTTTCTTATTTACCTTATTAAATTAACTGTGAAGAAAAAAAGGAGCTTGGCCAACATATTTCCATGAGCCACATGTTAAAGGTCAAAGAGTTGCATTCGTCTCGTAAGCCGTGGTTTTGGCTACCCCTGTATTAGATGAGAGACCACTTAGGGGAAACCAGGTACTGTAAGGAACCTTCTGCACTCCAAAATATGTTTTGCACCAGTTCTCGTATGATCACTGAAGTTAAGCAATATAGAGTCTGGTCAGTACCTAGATGAGTGACTACTTGGGAATACTAGGTGCTGTAAATTTGGATGTGTGGGTAGTGTAATGTCTAATGGCTTGAAATTGTTAATTGGAGAGCCAAGTTCCAATTCCAGCTGGGTTTGTTGTATTCCTTTAAGTGCAAATATCCCACGAAAAGGTATGAATCCACCTATTCCCCTCAGCTATGGGTTAATTAGTAAGTCACTGAACCATTATTATTTCCAAAAATAAAATAAAATTGTGTACAAAATATTTAGATTTTGGCTTTAAATAACCTGCAAATGGTTGATATGTCGCTAAACAAATACAACCAACCACCTAAAGTATATTTAATGTTTTTTTTTTTTTGTGATGTTAACGAACACTCGTTGGTGACTTTTGTAATGTCGACGAATACTCATCACATTTGTAATGCTTGTTGTAGTTGAGACTTTGTATAGTAATGCTGTTGAACAATATTGGTGTCAGACGCCTTCGAATAACATTCGCACTAATAGCACTTACTCGATAATACTCACTTGAATAGTAACCACTGAATAGTAACCTGTATAGTGATCACTTAGATGCCATACTAATTCCAATATATACATTTCCTTTACCATCACGTGATCTACTTATTCAAAATGGGATCGCCTGTGTTTGCTCTCTGGTGATCTGTGTTCAAACTCCAGTGTTGGCAGCAACACTTATTCCTATATAACAATTTTTAAATAACTCACAAAGAGTTGTTAAACCATAAAGAACAAATAAATCGATCCTAAAAATTTATGCATTTACAACACTTTTCTCCTTTTTGTGTTCAGGGATTAACAGAATGTTATGAGTGCCAGCCAAAGCCGACACAAAAGACCTTCCCAGGATGCACCATTAGGAATACACCTTCTGAACCAATTCATTGTGTTGTTTGGGCAAAACATCTCTTCAAGTAAGTTATGGAAATTTTTTTATTTTTCTTTATTCAGTAAAAAGACGATTAATACAAGGTGTCCATAAAGTTCGTGTGCACTTTAAAAAATTTATAACTTTATTTGTATTTGTGATAGAAATAATTTGTAAAAAGGATTAGAAAGAAGTAAATGTATATTTTTTAAGGTTTTATTGAAATTTTATTTAAGTTTCCACATGTCCTCCATCATTAGCAATACAAAGGATAATATGATTTTGCAGTTCACAGAAAACATTTGCTAACTGATTTACAGTAATGCTTGAAATCACATTAGTTATTTTAGCTATACTTAAAACTCGGTACATTAAACTTTATAACATTTTTTTACAGATTATTTCTATCACAAATACAAATAAAGTTATAAATTTTTTTAAAGTGCACACGAACTTTATGGACACCCTGTATGTACAAATATTAGGCCTTTTTTGGGTTTTTTTATTCCGTATATTTTTTACTTATGTTTTTGTTTATTCTCAATGTGCTCTTCAGCTATTTTCATTGTACAGGGTGAGACAAAAGTCGCACACCATAGGGATAATTTATTACAAGTATAATTGTACATGAAAATTTTATTTACTAGTTATTTAATTGTTCTCTGTGTTGTTCAAAATGTCCTCCTCCTTTTTCAAAACACATTTCAATTCTGTACCTGCATGATTCATTAACTGGTCAGAGAGTTTCCTCTGCCATTTTACTGCATTCATATTTAATTCTTTCTTTAAGTTCCTCAATATTTCTTGAGCATTTCTAATAAACAACTGATTTCAGATGGCTCCACAAAAAAAAATCCCAGGGTGGAGACCTCAGTGGCCACCCCAACAGGCCTCTTTAACCTATCCATTAACCCCCTATGGTGCACGATTTTTGACTCGGCCTGTGTATTGTATTCAATAATGATTAGAATTTTCTAAGTGTGTTTTGTTTATTTATCTTAACTAGAGTTTCAGAGATTAACAGAATCACAAGACTGAGTGTTAAGTCTTGTTAGTAATTTCAAAAGAGCTTACAAAGAAAAAGTCTCATTGAATTGTACAAAGGGGATTTTGACACGGCTCCGAAGCCTCATTTCACTTGTTCCCAGAGTCCCAACAATATATCTTAAACTAGCAGTAGAGCCCGGTGTTGCCTGGGGATGTAACAGTAAGAGATAGATCAAGTATCGACCATCATAAAGACTGAAAAATAAAATTGACAAAGATTATTGTTTAAGGTTGAATATCACGCATGTCTTAATTAATTTTTTTTTTTTTTTTTACTGTTGGTCAAACCCAAACTCAAACAAAACATTGTTTTCAATCGTTATGAGTCTACCGATTGAATAGAATTTTATTATAAACAATTGTCTTGTAAATGGAATTTTTAAAGCATTCTGAATGTAAAAATAAAGAAAAAGTGTGCAAGACAATAAGAAACACTACCTGCCAAAAAAAAAAAAGGTGAAGTTTTGTTGAAATTGGTTGAAAAATGTAGGAAATCTGATCCCATATATAAAAAACACACACACACACACAAAACAACCTGGGTTTTATAAGTATAACTCAATATGAGTTGTCCCCCTTTCATTCTTGCGATGCCTCTTAATTGTGTTTTCAAATTGATTTCATGCAAAAAACAATTGTGTTTTTTATCCAATTTTTGGTGCTGTCAGAACCACATAAAGGTAATTTTAAATAGTCCTGTGAAGTTTTTTGTTGAAATTAGGTTGAAAAATGTAGGAAATCCAATCCAATATATAAACGTACACACACATTTGAATCCTGGGTTTTATAATAAGTATGATGAGGAAAACAGTGAGTGCAAAGGAATCTGATAAAAAAACAAAGCAAAAAGATGTTGCTTAAGACCACCGATTGTATGAGAACCATTGTTTTTAAGAGAAAAACTAAAACAATGTGGAAAAGTTTTCGAGTAACATTGTCTCTTAACGTGTTGTCTCCCAAACCTCATTTCCGTTGTTGTTGTTGTTGTTGTTGTCGTCCCAGGTTCCTGACATTATATCTTAAAAATCCTGTTATAATGAAATGAGGAAAACAATTAGTGCAAAAGAAGCTGACAAAAAAAGAATAAAGTTAATCCATTTTGTGCTGAATGTGAAGATAATCCTTTCTTTTGCCTTGAGTGTTTCAAATAAAAATAAGACATTATTTGGACTATTGTCCTCATCTTTGTCGCCATATTTATCACAACATTTAGGCCTTCTTCAGGTGGTTGGAATGTCAAACTGAACCCTTTATTTCGCTCACCGGGGTAGACTGTTCTAGTTCCACGTGCCATGTCTAATGGATGTCAGTTAACAGTTATCTCCTGTTAAAGTTCTCCACTGCCTTAACCGGGTATTGAACTCACACTCTTTGGGTCCTGTCACTGGATCTAACCAACACCTTTATCCACTGTGCCATGTCATCTGGGTATGAATTTCTGGGTATTATAAACCTAATGTCTTCAGCAACCATTTTTACCAGTGCTCATATTGCAATTTTGCTGTTATCATTGCATGTCTTTGCCAGAGCTCATATTGCAACTATGTTGTTATCATTGCTTTTCTCTGGCACTCGTTATTACTGGTTCCCATATTGTATTTATTTCTATGCTTGGTCGGCTCAGGAGATTTTTGTGGCCTAGCATATGTGCTGATTCCTTAAGTTTATGAATTTTCCAATGGTGTTCCTTGTCAATGATCTCAGAAATATAGACACTCAAAAAAATAAGAATCAGTTTAACTTTTGCTAGTCGTGTAGCAATATGTGCTTTTATGATTTTTCTTTTATATCTTTTCAAGAAATCAGACATTAGGAATATGTTTTTTTTTTTATTTATAAGGAACGTGATTTCTGTTAGGTTAGAATTTTTGTTTATTTTACTGGTTTTAGGCATTATTTTGGTTTCTTAAGTAAATAAAGTATACATTTTTTTTTTTTAATTTCATGTTTTGCCAATTAAAATTTTCTGTTGACTTAGTCTCTAAGTTTATCTGGATGCATGATATGGCTTTGTGTATGTAAAAATAAAAATGAGACTAAAAAAAAAAAAACAGAAGTTCCAAAAATAGAACAAAAGACAAAAAAATTTAAAAAAAAAAAATTTTTTTAAATATTTACATTTTTTTTGGAAAAAAATGTTTTTCTGGTGTACCATGATCTCATAAATAATCAATCATAGCATCCTACGCCCAATAATTCTTATAGTAAAGAAATTGGAAAATGACCCACCGGAGGGTTGTGTGGGCCTTGCAGACATACCTCCACAATCTTCTGATGGGTTGTGTGGGAGGCAACATGCTAAAAATTTATTTTTAGTTATTCTTTTTTCTTTTCTCTCAGAAATAAAAAGAAAAAGAAGAAAAAAAAACAACCTATTTTTGGAGAATTAACATGCCTTTTTGAATTAGTTGACATGATTGATCCATTGTCTCCCAAGCCTCATTTCCCTTGACGTCCCAGGGTCCCAACACTATATCTTAATTAATTTTGATACAAGCAACTTTGTTTTAACATTGTTTTATATATGAGGCAAGGAGATCATAGCTAGTATTTATTACCCACAACCCACCAGTGTGTCATTCAGTACCTAAGTACATTTTACAACCCAGACTCCCATATGAATGCATGGTACAATTCTGTGTATGTAAAATTTAAAAAAAAAAAAAAATGTCCAAAAAAAAAAAAAAAAAACAACAGTAGAAATTCTAAATGGAAAACAAAATAAAAGACAAAAAAAATAAAAAAATATTTAAATATTTTTCGAAAAAAAATGTGTTTCCGGTGTACCATGATCTCATAAATAATCAATCATAACATCCTACTCCCAATAATTCTTATAGTAAAGAAATTGGAAAACGATCCAATGGAGACCAATGTGTTTTTAAAAAAATTGAAAAATTCCATTAAGCCAAATATGTTTAATATATTAACATTAACAATACACATTTTTAGAAACTCTTAAAGTTTATTACAGCAACATAATCTAAACATTGTATATTTGATAATGAAGGGAGCTTTGTATGCACCCAGTTTTCTATTGTTAGTTAGGCAAGATGTTTACAGATACTCTAGAGAAGATTTATCTGGACATTATTTTTATTTACAAATGTCAAGTTTGAAACTGCCCACATGATTGATAACTGCCTACTACTACAAATTGGGAAAATTAAATAAAAACAAAGTACAGATAACTCTTTAAAAAGTCAGGGATTGATTTCACTCTTATTTTTATTATGAACATGACACCCCCTCTAAAACTGTTGATTCCAATCTAGTAGGGGATGACTATAAAACACTTGCCTTTCCCCAATTTATAGGCAGAAGCACACAAATGCATGCTGGGATATTTTCCAAGCAAATAAAGTAAGCCAGTTCTCAGTTTCATCTGACTTAGTCCCAGTCTGTCTTGTCTTGCTATGTTCTCTTGTCCAAACTTTCATTTGTGTGTCAATTCCGATTCTTAGTTGACTTTTTGCCATATTACTGTTAATTTGCCTTGTATATATTGTTTGCTTGCTTCATATTATTTTTTGCCCTGTTCTTTTCTTTTTCTTGTTATTGTTTATTGCAAAGTTTGTCAACTGTTACTTATTTTTACATTTGATGATGGCTACTCACTCCACAATATTTTTTTTATCCTGACAAATGCTGTATGTAAAGAAAGGTCTAATGAATTTTAACATTCAAAAACGATTACAAAAGAAATCTTCCCTTTTTAAGATGAATGAGCCAATTAATTCAAGTAGTGCCATTTGATTTAATAGATATTTTTTCTTTTTTTAATTTAACATTAATTTACTTAGTTTCATTAAGCAAGATGCAGTTAAAAATAGAAGAACAGTAGAACCTTGGTTATCAGCCATAATCTGTTCCGGAAAGTTGGCTAAAAACCAAAATGCATGAAAACCAAGGTAATATTGCCATAAGATATAATATAAATCCAATTAATCCGTTCCACACACTCAAAAATATTAACAAAAAAATTAATTCTCTACAGAATAACAATAGTTTTACATGCAGAAAACAATAAGAAATAAATATAAATGAAAAATATAATGATTGAACATTTAACTTCACTTTACATTTATTAAAGACTTATAAAAAATATAGTTTATCTCCCCTTGGTTGATAACACCTGCTGATAGAAAGATGGGTCCATTTATCTGATAATAATGGGTAGGAATCAAAATTAGGCACCAAAGCCAAGAGGCTCTGATAACCATGAATGGAACAGATGTGTTTAAGCCTGCTCCAAAAACAGGCAATGCTGGCCATGAGCAAACCTGAATAATGCATTTTTTTATCAGAAAAAGAATATGAGCAGCATCAGATAAGTGTTTCAATCAATTTCAAATACGCATGTATTTGGATTTTGTCAATGATGCCATGAATTTTAACTACTAAAAGAGTGTTTTTAGTAATTATTCTCGTTGTATAATGTATTTCTTATATAAAGTATGTTTTTTAAACTGTTCAATAATCTCATCTTTCTTCATCAGCTACAACTCAATTTGTGGAGTCGCTAAATTTCCCACAGACTCTTGTTGGTGTATGTAAGATGTTGAGGAGGGGGAAGGAGGAGAGGTATTATTGTTTGAAAGGGGAATCTGCCCCCTTCATAAAGACTTCAGGTTAAGTCTTAGTGGGGGTAATTTCCCTTTTTTGTCTCTTTTTGCTTGGGGAAAGTCACACAGCAACAGCAAGTGAACAGGAATGTACAGATTCAGAGTGAACGGATTTCCTTGCTTGATGACCAAGGAGATGTACAATTTCTGAGATGCATTTTCACCAGAAAGGTGAACGGCAACCAAATTGTACAATAACTGAGGTGCTCAAAACCTGAGCTTCCACTGTACAATAAAATTGAGTTTTGCAGTCTTCCTTTTATATATTTCATGACTGGGCAATCAAATTGTAGGTGTTTTGTACTTGCAAATGAAATTTCTTGTCAGACTATGCCTGTTGTTTTTTTTTTAAATTTTTTCCAGTCATTTATTTGGCGAAGAAGATCCTGATCACTTAATGTGCAAGAAAATGAATTCTCAATGTTTAGATGACAAGTTTATTGACCTATTTCATAACAACAGCTTAAGAAGCATTCTCAAGATTAAATGGTAAAACCACATGAAGTCAGAACTGTTCCAAGAAGATGGCAGTTTACTGGCTATACTTTAAGGAAAGTTCCTGTGGGGAAAATTGTGAAAATGGCCTACCTTGGAAACGTCCGCGAATCTGTATGACGTGCAAACTCTGGTTGCTCAATGGTATAAAGAACCAAAATGGTGGCGCCCATGTTTTATGCCAGGCGGTCTCAAACTGTTAACACAAAATCTCGTTGTCTCATCATTCACATGCAAATTGTGGTTGGTCCTTGGCTGTATAAAGCAGGCACATTTTTGTTTCTGAGGGACTGGGTTTTTTGCTCGTGAGAAGGTTGGACGTGTGACACTGTTTTGTTGGTTACCCTCCTCACGTTTTTCCTATCTGCTCCTATCAGTTGAGTCATTGCTTTACCCCCACAGTTCCAAACAGCAACTGCAACATGACCCTGAGCTGGGTCCCCAAAGGAAAAGGAGAAAACCAAGAATGATTTGTTAACAGACTATGGAAAAGAAGATAGAAGCAGTAGACTGACAATGCTAGGGGTGAAGTGCAAGCAGCAGCAGCAGCAGCAGAGAACAGTGTACAGTTGTGACATTCTGTTGAGGTCTTATGTGCCATGTCATGTGGCATCAGGCAGATGTTTTATGAATAGGTCTTTGATGTATTCTTTGGCAAGTAAACTTATAGGAGTTTTATAGATATTAATGACTGTGCAGGTAGTGTAATGGATAATGAGAAATTGGTGAGCCAAGTTTGAATTCCAGTCAGATTAATTACATTCACTTACATAGGAATATAAAGGTATGAATCCATCTCCTCCCCCAGCTATGGGTTAAATAGAAAGACATGTATCTGGAAAAATCAAGGTTATTTAAAAATATGTTTTGTCTTTAAATAAAAAAAAAACAAAAAAAAAAATCAATTTTTTTTTTTATTTCCCATGTTTTGTCTTTAAATAAAAAACTCAAATCAAATTGTTTTTTTATTTTTTTATTTTCCAGTCAGTTATTTGGTGAAGAAGATCCTGATCAGGATGTCTCCCCAGATACAGAAGATCCAGAATTGGCTGGTAAGTATTTTTGCTATTAACCTTAATCTTTATTTCTGCAGTGTGGTTTTACCGTCATAATTTGGTATTTATTTACCTTTTTGTTGTCAGATGTTCAGTGTTTCAGTTGGTTTTCATAACAATCTTTGTGTATTCCCTTGTGGGGCCTAAAATAGATGCTCTCTTCTAAAGGTGCCACTCCCCTGCCCCACCAAGCAAAAAATATAAACTATCTCTATTTACTTAGTCCAAAACTGAGGAATTCCATTAATAAGGAGGAAGTTCTACTCAGACTGCCTTTTCCCCCCACAAACTATTACTTTGTGGAATAGACTCTAATGAGGATGCTGACCTAATTACTACAATCTTAATTTCAAGTCTTAGATCAACTGTTATATATCCTACATAACCCCATAATCTACAATACTGATTTCCTCCATATAAAAACCTTGTTCAGTAAGCCTCTACTTTGAGTGGATCTGGACCTTGAATGCATTTTTTTAATTTAAAAATAAATGCTTAGTCTCAAATATAAAACAATATTTACCTGTTCTCAAATTGCAGGTACATTTATGGATTTTAATAGAAACCAATATTTACCTGGACTGAGGAAATGCTTGTAGACTCAAATATAAATGACCAATATTTACCTGTTTCCCAAACCAAGAAAATGCTTACAAACATAAATATAAACAACCTGGAGAGAATTGGTCTCTGTCAGGCTGTTTTGCCCAGGAAACACCACATGTGGTGCCCTTGCGAATCTATGCTTACAGACTCAAATATAATTTACTAATATTTGCCTTGTTCCCGAACTGAGGCAATGTTTACAGACTTAAATATAGTTAACCAATATTTGCCTTGTCATTGAACTGAGGCAACACTTAACAATTCAAATATAAATGATCTATATTCACTTTTCTTGTAAACTCAAATATCAAACAACAAAAAAAAAAACAGCCAACCCAACTCAACCAAATCTTTTGTCCATTGAAAGATTGAAATGAAATATGGGCATTTTCTTACTTTTTCTCTTTCAGAGAAAAAAAATTGTTATTGCAATACTAAGAACAGAAATTACTCATTAGCACTTTTTTATTATTCTAAAGCATTTTTTTTTACCCTTCCACTGTACATGGTAGGTCCCCAAACATCACTAGCTTATTTCACAATTTTAGTCAAGGTCTTTCAGCTGTTGCCATAGTAGGATATGACAACACAATCAAGAAATTTGGATATATTGTTGAGCAATTGGAGTCACCTGCTGTGATAAAACAAACATTTTGCTGAAGAAACAGTTGCTTAAAGAATTCTAAAATAGTAAAAATTTATCTTCCTATAAAGTTATTTAGTCTTTACCGCTATTTATTTTGTGTCTCTTTTATTACCAGGTGAGGCAGGTGAGGCTGCTTTGAATTCTGCCTCTAAAGGTGATGCCCATGGGGGCATTGAGCGTAAATCCACTCGAGCATGGGCACGTGACACTGGATACAATCCTCAGAAACTTTTCGCCAAGGTGTGTATTATTTTTGGTAAATTATAGAAAATCTTATACAATTTATTCAAAGTATGTAGGTTTTTTTATTTTAATTGTATGGATGATTTGAATTTATATTCATAAAGCTATTATTTTATGTGTCTGTATTATGATTCAATTTCTGTTTGTGGCTGTTGCAGCAAAAGTGGCACATTGTAGCAAGATTTTTGTCTGGGCAGTACTTTTAAAAAATAAAACACTTTCCAGTATTTGTAATGATGTCTGTGTTTGTGCTTATCCCAATAATAATAAAAAAATAAAAATATAAAAACTTATTTTTATTAAAAAAAAAATAATAGTTCAATAACATAATAATTATTTTATGTCAAAATTATTATTATTATTACTACTACTACTACTACTACTACTCCCCCCTCCCCAAAATGAGAATGGTTTAGCCTGAGACTCGTGCTGAATAGAGCAATGCTTCTCAACATTTTTTTTTAATTCAGAGCATACCTGTAGATTATCTAAAATTCTGGTGTGTACTTCAAATTCATAATGTTTCAGCCGTTGTATGCTCTGACCTTCTTCAGTAGATATTAGTTGGAATTTTGAACTGAACCCTTTATTTAGTCACCAGGGGTAGATTGTTCTAATTCCATGTGCCATGCCTTTGGATATTTCAGTTTCATGCAATTCTCTTTGGTAACTCAACTCTCCAAATTTTTGTTCACTTCTGCTGTGACTGGGTATTGAACTCACAACTCTTTGGATCAAGTTACTTTTGGATCACTCAGCCGACACTTTTATCCACTGAGCCATGTCTCCTTGCCATGGTACGTGGAATTAAAACAATCTACACCATGGACTAAATAAAAGGTTGAGTTTGAAATTCCAACTAATATCACCTGAAGAAGACCGGAGCGTACATTGTTATGAATATGGCAATAACAATTAGGACAACAGCCTGAACAATGTAAATAATGTAATTATCTATGTACTAATTTCCATTAATATCTATCCTAGTTCATTTGACAAATGATCCACGTTCAGTTACAGAAAGAATATATTACATTTTAAATCAAATGTGAACGAATCATTCGAGTGATGTCCTTGTTTATTTATTTTATCAACAAACAACAAATTCTTTTTGCTGTTTGAAAATTGTTACGGGTTTTGGTTGGTTGCAATATCTTTTCTTTCATGTGAGAATTGAGGTGTATTGTTTTAGATTGTTATGTGTCAGGGATACAGGATGTGTACCTAATGATTATTTTTTTTTCCTCCAGTTGTTTCATGATGACATCAAATACCTTCTTGCTATATCTTTTCTTTCATGTGAGAATTGAGGTGTATTGTTTTAGATTGTTATGTGTCAGGGATACAGGATGTGTACCTAATGATTATTTTTTTTTCCTCCAGTTGTTTCATGATGACATCAAATACCTTCTTGCTATATCTTTTCTTTCATGTGAGAATTGAGGTGTATTGTTTTAGATTGTTATGTGTCAGGGATACAGGATGTGTACCTAATGATTATTTTTTTTTCCTCCAGTTGTTTCATGATGACATCAAATACCTTCTTTCAATGGAGAAGCTTTGGGAAAAGAGGAAACGTCCAAATCCTTTGGACTTCAACAATCTTCCAACATCAGGTCAGTTAAGAAAACAAATTCATTTTTTTTCTGTTTTTCCCTGTGTCATTTTCAGTAGCAATTGAAAATGTTATAGGATTTTCTATTTATTTTATTTATTTTTTTTTTAATTTATTTTATAAACAATATCCTCACGCACAAGAATTAACACTAGGATGACCAGCTCTTTTGACATCTTTACTTACATTACGCCGTGAAGCAGCCATCTTTAATATATTCAATATTCAAGTCAGGAATAACAAGTCTGAAAAGAAATTCACAAATATTAGTATACCTCATACTGAAAGAAAGTGATTTTATATATATATATATATATATATATATATATATGTATGTATGTATGTTATATCTCGTACAAGATATAATAAACAAAGTAAACCCGAGTGTGGTTTTCAATAATAATTTTATAATCGGATGTAGGTATGTCAAAATACAGAGACAGAGTCAGGAGTAAGCTAACCGAGATGGTGTTAGTAAACGAAGACCTTCTTTTGTACTTCTAAATTTACTGTTTCTGTGGTCGTATTTTTATCGGCCACCAGACCGTCGATTATCGTGAATGGGGAAGTTGGGTTATCTCATCACAACAATATAAAATGTGTGTTTGTGTATAGATAGAGAGATAGGGGACATAAACACAAGTATTATTGCTTGTGAGAAATTTTTCAATGCATTTACCCTATAAATAGTCTAGGTGTCAAAAACAACACCTTGGCCATTCAAGGTAAAACCTCAAATATCAGCTTATTCCACTGAATATTTTTTAAAGAATTAAGTCTTTTAAGCATCTTTGCTAAAATTCAATAATTGTCCATAAGCCTCAGCATTGAACCAAAACTAGTTATTCCATAGGAATTTGTTGAAAATTTGAAGGTGTCAAAAACAACACCTTGGCCATTCTAGTGTTAACAGTTTTGAAGAGATTTCTTTGCTGCTAAACCCAGAAAGAATGGTATCTGTTGACCAAGCTGTTCACATTCTATCAAGAGTACATAGCAACACCAATTCCTCTTACTATATCACCAAATGCTCTTGTTTGTCTGTCTGTCATTGTGTAACTTGAGAACAGCTAGAGGTATGGGCACTAAATTCTCCATGATTACTCATGGGACCTTGGAGAACTTTTTTTTTTTTTTTAGCGAGGAGTTCAGTTTACTGTGTAAATATATTAAACCAAATCCTTCCTTTTTTTTGTCCATCAAGCTAAAGGAAATCTTCTTTTAGCATATCTCTGGAAAATTTATTAACATTTTTTATTATTGTTGTTACTAAAAATAAATTTCAGAGATATATAAAGAAAGAATTTCACTAGTGAAAATTCTATCACTTGAAATGCTTTTCCTTACTAGCGCTTTAAGGATATTCTTCAATGTAAATCCAAAATTGATCAATGGACACCTCTTTATGCTTGATTTGTAAGCCACAATCAGCAGATATAGTGACCGTCTCCTCTGCTTCTGTTAACGGTAAACCAATGTCATCATTTGAAATGTCAATTGATTTAGACATGGAAGCTATATGCTTGGTGTCTCTAGCTTTTTTAAAAATGAATATATATTTTTTTTTTTTTTTTTTAATATAAAATGAATTCATAAATTACTCTTTTGTTGATTTAAAATGCAACTACCTGTCAGGGTGCATTAGTGCACCAGTTGCGAAATGCAGAAAGTATGTATATTTGAGAGACAAAGTTCAACCTTCACTGTTGACTGTGTTTTTTTGTTTTTTTTCTTTTCAGTTGTCCAGTCATCACCTTCTTTGATCAAAGATCAGCAAATCCATTCAGTGAAAGAATATGCAGAAATTTTTGGAAATTGTCTCGATTCATTAAAAGTTGAGCTATCCAATCAGGGACCAGATGGCATTCTCGTGTGGGACAAGGTTGGTTTGTTTACTTACCTGTTTGGAAAGGCAAAATACAAATGATCTATTGTACCAAAGAATTTACAAGTAAAAATATAATCTGCTTTAAATAATGTAGTTGCAGAAGTCCAATGAAAATGTTCCAAAAAGTTATTCTTTTTACTGTCACTTGAAAAAGTGACTATGACCCCTGTATTTCTCAGTGTGCCAGGGCAGGGCAGGTCAGGCTAATAACATATAACCCAATACAGCCTGCCACATGGATGGGTGATTGGCATCTAAACTAGCTCTCCCACTGGCTTTTCTGCTGATGAGTATGGTGGCATGTCACCCCTCGGGATGAAAAACAAGATCTGTCAAAGGGTGATGAACTTTCTTGTCAGAGCTAATGGCCAACACACACACACATATATATATATATATATATATATATATATATATATATATATATATATATATATGTGTGTGTGTGTGTGTGAATTGAAGTCCCACATACAGAGGTGACAGTCTATTTCATGCTAAATGCAATTGTCAGGGTTGAAACACTGTCACAGCTGACTGTTGACTTCAATGTCCACTTTGATATTTACATATGCTCTATCTGTGATATTGAGCACTTTAATCCATAAATATAACATACCTTAAAATTATATTTTATCATATATACAAGACTAAGGTAAGATCTCAAACATTCAATTGCAACCTTCCTAGAGATGGTGTTTCAATAAAAACATTTGGTGTACTTAGAGTATTGTGTGTCTCTGAGTTGGGCATTGGGAAGAGCATCTGACCTTGTAAAACTCTGCCTCAAATCATAATGACAAATTTTTTGTCAAGCAGGACCCACCTTGCCTTGTGTGAGATTAATCCCGGTCTTGCCTCTCCCCTCCCCCCAAAAAAAACATGGCTATATATGTTAAACTAATAAAATTCTTCTTGGTTCAGTCTCCCTAAAATTCTTTAGAGTACAAATTTCATTTGGGTTCAAAAGAAATGTGTACTTTTTTTCTCATGGATATATTCAAATGTGCTCTGCAGAAAGTGTGATTGACATGTTGCATTCACTTTCACATGAATATCCTTGAGAAAGGCCTGAATCCATATCTTCTTTACCCAGGTTAGGAGTCATTAACATAGCAGGGCAGACTGGACTCTCTAGCCTTTGTTGGCATCCAGTCTAGGAGAAAGATGAATCCAAAAACCAATTAGGCATTGGGCTAGCAACTTCACTGTATAAAAAACTACTTCCTAGAGAATCCAGAACAGCAACACCTAGCGCAGTGAGTCTGTGGTACTATATTCCAGTGGGAGTCTACAGGGTTAATTTGTATGAATATTTTATTGAATAACAAAGAAATTTATTACAAGGATTTTAATATGGTAACATTCTTTCTTACCTCTCTCTCTCTCTTTTTTAGGATGATGACATTGCCATGGACTTTGTGACTGCAACAAGTAACATCCGTGCTCATATATTTGGCATTCCAATCAAATCAAAATTTGATATTAAATGTAAATTTAATTTAAATCCCTTATTTACTTCTTTTCACGTCCTTCTTCTGTTCCTCTCTTTCTCTTAATGAATTTCTCATTTTGTCTTTGCTGATCAGAATGGGTCTCATTTTGTTTTTTTTGCTGATCAGAATGGGTCTCATTTTGTCTTTTTTGTTGATCAGAATGTCTCTCATTTTGTCTTGAACAACAAGATCAAAAGCCTTTATAGCAGTACTTGAGGAAAATAAAAGAAATAACCAAAACTACAGTGTTTTTCTTACTCAGTTTTGTAACAGCACTAAGAAATTGATCCATGAATTTGAGAGGATTAAAATAAAATAAAGGCATAATATGTCTGAATTATTCAACCAAACATACTTGAATGAAGATATGCTGCCTAAACACACACACATACACACACACACACACTATTATCCTATTTTTATTCAGGAATAGATTTTAAGTAAAAAAGCAAGGCTACAACTTTCTTTATTTTTTCATATTTTTTTTTTTTTTTTTTTTTTTTTCAGCCATGGCAGGAAACATCATTCCTGCAATTGCCACTACAAATGCTATCATTGCTGGATTGATTGTCATGGAAGCCCTTAAAATTTTATCTGGAAACATTGAAAACTGCAAAACTGTAAGTTATTTGAATTTATTTCTAGCTTTTAACCATTTATTTTATTTTATTTTTTTCATCAGGGTAGTCCTGGGTATGATGATAAAATACATCCAGCATCAAGGCCTCTGATTGGGAAATAGGTTTTGAGGAGTGTGGAACCATCTCTTAATTGCTGTTGTTCCCAGGTTCACCCTGACCCATGGTGATAGCACCTGTTAGGGTTCCGGCTATGGGCAAATAGTGAGCACCCCCCCAAAAAAAAACAATATAAGTATAAAAATACATTTTTATATAAAGAAGATCAACAATACATGACCAGCAATACATTTTATCTGTAGTTGAAGGCATAAAATTATTTTTCAAAATATATATATATATATATATATATATATATATATATATATATATATGTAAGCAAATGTAAATGGATATAGATCCGACAGAATGAAGAAAAATTTGGAAAAAACAAACAAAAATCCTTAAATGCAATTATGTTGTTTAAAAATGAATGAAATGTCGACGTCTGACGTTTCGGTTTAATAAACCTTTTTCAAGACAATATTCATTAAAATACAATTCAGTTCAATTTGACAAAGACGATGGACATAAACAACAAGTCTTATCCAAAACAGATAACTGAAAATTTTAAAAATGATCAAACCAAAACGTCAGACGTTTTACATTTCATTCATTTTAAACAACATAATTGCATTTAAGGATTTTTGTTTGTTTTTTTTAAATTTATCTTATATATATATATATATATATATATATATATATATATATATATATATATATATTATATAAATATATCCTGGATTCATTGGGTATGGGTTAGATTGGAAAAGGATAAGGGAACTAACTTCAACAGGAGTTTAACTTAGAGTGCACAGGATTGTAGAAAATGATTTTATTTTTATTTTTTAAGAAGCAACTTATAAGCAAATCTGCTCAAAATTGACTATTTTAATCAAATCAACCACTGACATCCAGTGGCAGACCTATATTTCTGCATCCCTGGAGCCTGAACAGATATGGGGGTCTCTTCACAACCAGCATCAATAGATTTGAAGTTCCAGCTGCCAAAATGTAGGCGGTTGAATAGATTTTGGTGAGCATGAGACACCTGTGGGTACGGGCAATGCAACACACCCCAACCCACCTTATGGACACCATTTTGAAATTTGACCAATTACAGGGGAATTTTGAGGCCATATGAATTCATATGAATATATTTTGTTGGTATTTCAATATTTATTTACACCATCTCCAGAACAGGACGCAATTAAGGCTTGAATGTTTTCTTTTGTTCCAGAATGTTTTTATGTTACACATCTTAAAATAGCATGGTTCAGACCCAATTGTCCCTCTTGAGAATGAGCTGTGAAAATGTTTTCTCTCAGTTCAAACCTCTTGAATAATAGGGTACACTAAGTTCTTTAATTTTAATAGATCAACCAATCTAGAAGAAGAAAAACACTGAATTCAAGACAGTCTAGGCAATCTTGTCCTAGACACAATGACTGCAGCTAGTGGACATGTGGTGTGTCTACAACGCTTTTATTTTTCTTCCATCTTTCTTGACGTTTTATATGTGTAATGGATTTTGTTGTAATTACTGATTCTTCTCTCTTCTAATTGATAGGTCTACCTGAATCGACAACCTGCCTCTCGCAAACAGCTCCTTGCCCCATGTGCTCTTGTTAAACCCAATCCTGAGTGTTATGTGTGTACAGATAAACCAGAAGTTACTGTGCTTTTGAACACCCAGAAGACCTCCATCAAAACACTGGAAGACAAGGTAAGGAAGGAGAAAGAAAAAAAAAATAGAGTGGGTTTGTTTGCTTTCATCCTTTTATCCAAGCTTTAATAGTGTATAAGTGGGGGTGTTTTTTATAACTTTGTTGCTCCTTTGATCTTTGGTTAGGGTGGGGAGATATATTTATCTACATTTTTATTATTATATATATATATATATATATATATATATATTATCATCCACAGACAGACTGTTTCGCTGTATCACAGCTCATCAGTGTATGGACGTCCGTTGCCTCATGTAAAACCCGACTGAATTGGCGTCAGTCGGGATTCTACCACTAAGCCGTTGGCGCACGGCAGGGATGAAGGTGGATTTAAGTGGATTTATTTTTTGATAAATACACAGTGACTGAAGAACTCAATTCTCATTATCGAAGAGTCTTGCATTATTATTTAATAGTCAGTGTTTACAAACCCACACTTCCTCCCCAGAGAGCTCAACCAAAATAAATTTTTCAGGAGCATATATTTATCATCTACAGACAGACTGTTTAATTGTATCACAGCTCATCAGTGTGGCTAGACATCCAATTTGCCTCTAGCTAGGATCAAAACTCGACTGAATTGGCATCAGTCGGGAATTCTATCCACAGACTGTTTCGCTGTATCACAGCTCATCAGTGTGGCTAAACATGCAATTGCCTCAAGCCAGGATCAAAACCTGACTGTTTTGGCAGAAGTCAGAGATTTCACCCCTGATCTATTAGTGCCCATTAAGAGGAAAGCTAATTTTTATGTTCTTCAAATAAATATGCCACTGTGCAAGAGGGCTCAATTCAAAAAAAGATTTTGCAGTATTAGCAATAGTAGTAAATCATTGTTTACAAATTCGTGTTTTCTCCCAAGAGTGCTCAACTGAATTAAATTTTCAATAACATGGTATATATATATATATATATATATATATATATATATATATATATATATATATAAGCGCTTCAGTTATAGTGTGTCCAGCTGTTGTGTTGTCAAAAGCCAGGAATAGATTAGCTGATGATAGTAGTGTCATCAGCATGCTGAAGCTTAAAAATATGTTTGCTGCAAGTCTTGAATCATTCCCAAAGGCAGTGGAGGAAAGTGATACAGGTACTACATCAGGAAAAGTTGGCTGATGATCAGGCTGGTTGGCAGCATATCTGCATAGACTCTAAAACCGCAGAAGAAAAAGTTAGTCCAACAGGGGGAGGAATGTCATTGAAGAAATTTTCATACAGAATCCATTCTCTGCTATCTATCATCCAAGATCTTTTTGGATGCCCTAGTTACAGAAAAGTGTGCTGTTCCTGTGATCATCTAAGTAGCCACACAAGAACCCATACACCATAAGGGGAACCAGACAACTTCATCTGAAAAAGAGGGTTAATGAGGAAAACGGTGACATTCAAAAAGAAAAGACGTACACTTTTCACAGCTCTACTTAGAAACAACTTTTATTACTTCTGTTGTTAATATAATATGCTTATAAAATAAAAAATGGAAAATTCTCAAGGACCTTGAAATTTACAAAAATCCACCCAGATCATATTGGTTAATTTTCTACAGCTTATCAACCCTTTTGCAGGTTATTTAAAGCCAGAAAATATTTAGATTGTAAGATTCTTTTATTTTTTTTGTGATAATGGTTTACTGATACAAGTTGAACTAATTAACTCATAGGTGGGAGAGAAGAGCTGGAATACTACCTTTCCCAATGATGTTTGCACGTAAGTGAATACAACAAACCCAAAGAGATTCCGAACTCTGCTCTCTGATTTACAATCCGGAGATATTGTTCATTATGCCACCTACACATTCAAGCTTACTGCACTTGATATTCCCACCACCCAGAACAGATCTAATCCCAAACAATCTTAGAAAAGGATTTGAATTTGTTTCGACTCTTCCTTTCAAGACAACAGAATTACTTAAATCAGCTCAAATACTGAGGAAGGTGCTAGAGTATTAAACATGTTGCCACTTGATCTCCTTTGAAATCCACCAATTACAAATAATAATATTTAAATAATGGATCATAGAAAAAAAGACAAAAAATGTGGGGGGCATTTTAATACTTCAGAAAGCAAAAAAGAAAATCGGATTAAATCAAATGAGTATGGTTGCACAAAGGGCATTTAAAAAAGGAAATTTTTAATAACAGGTAAATAAGTCGATTAGAACAAACAACATTAAACCAATGTAGACAACAAAATTATAAATGTCCAAATATTTTTTTTTTTTTCATTTCAATGATTGTTATGGTTTTCTCTTTGCAGATCATCAAAGGTCACTTGGGAATGGTGGAGCCTGATGTCGAAATTGACGATGGAAAAGGTAATTCTGAAATCAAATACCATTTCAGAATTGTAGAAAAATGCTAATAGATTTAAGTACTGTCACTGAAAATTCCTCACACCAAAAGTAACTCAATTTTTGTATATTGACAGGCTCCAGATATTTGAATCTTTGTATTCATATATATTAACCAATCAACAATGTTGTATGGGACGTGAGGTATTCTTTGAATTGGTAGATGACAAAATATCTCTTAAAAATTATATTTTGGAGTCTCAATTTAGAATATGATCAACAATATTTTTTCTCCTTAAAAGGAATATTTAAAAATTGGGAAAATATATATTAGCTCATAAGCTTGAGATTAATAAATCTAAATTTTAGATTCATCCAGAGCCTAATATTTTATTATAAATATGATTGATTCATGTTCACTAACTAGTCTTTCAGTGGAGCTTTGACCAGGGTGTTTGTTCGATTGTTTATTATACAAATGAAACTGAAATTCTCACAATTAATTAATTACTCAAATGTTTTACATATTTATTCAAGTATACAATGTTACAAAAATTTTGTTTAACGATAGAGATAGCATTCCATTAACTTGTTTACATGCAGCGACAGTAGCTACTAACTTCCTGCCTTTATTTCATGCAGTTTATTGCTGGAATTTCATACACACGGTGAAAACAGTGTAAGCCTATGTCACATAGATCTGCACACATTTAGACACATTTTCCATTTATCCTATACTAATGCAATTCATTCACTTGCACTGTAAAAAAAGATGCACAAAACGTTTTGTGTGAAGTTGTTTGCAAAGAATTTTTGTAATTTATTTCTTTCAATTTGAAAGAAAAATAATACTCAAATAAATAAAAATTATTAAAATTTGTAGGTTCATGTTTGAAGATTAATTCTTCATTTATACACGCATATTCTGCTACATACTTTCAATTTTGTGCCAAGAATGTTTTTGTCCTTCACAAATAGGAATTGATCTAGTGAGAAAAAGCTTGTTAACCATTACACCAGATTGAAGTCCCCAATGTAACTTGTGCCTAGCTAAATAATTTATGATTTCTCATGTCATCCAGGAGATTGTATTTCCAAGAATAATAATAAAACAATTAACATTAAATTTTTATATATATATAGTAAGAATATAATATGAAAGATGAAAAACACTAATATTCCATGGTTATAATTTATTATATTGAAATCATAATCACGATCCAATTCATCAGACCTAAAAATGATGAATTGGATTGTGATTATTTATGCCAATGTAATAAATTATAAAATGGAATATTAGTGTTTGAGCTTTTTATATATATATATATATATATATATATATATATGTGTGTGTAAAAAAAAAAAAAAATAAATAAAAATACTATCAGATATAGTGATATATCTGCAAAAAGGACAAAAGAAACACTTAGTCGGCACATTTTGTCTTCTGACTGACTTTAGGCAAATGTGAGGATTTTATTTTGCAACAAGTATTTATAAACAAAAGTAAAAATGCTGCTAGTTTTTTTAAATTTCTAAATTTATGACATGCATTATGGAGGATACTAAATGACATTATTTAATGTCTAATAAATCTGTGTGCCAAATTTTTTCAAATATCTCCATTCCTGAAAGAATTACTCTTATCTGAAGCTAACAGAAATGTCTATAAAAAACGTTAAAAATATTAAAGGAGAATGGTTAAATTCATAACCTGTTATTTAAAAAGTATATATTACATGAATTTATCCCATAGTAAAATAACTAAAAAAAAAAAAAAAATTCAACATAATTTACTTGCCTTAAGTAGACATTAAATTAAATCACTTAGCATCCTCCATAATTTACCTAGACTTTTCAGTTAAGATGATAAATATTTGAGTGTCTCTTGAGTTTAAAAATTTTGAAAAATTAACATTTTTACTTTTGTTTAAAAATACTTTTTACAAAATAAAATCCTTACATTTGACTTGATAAAGTCCATCAGAGGACAAAATGCGTTGGCTCAGTTTTCCTTTTGTTTTCATATATATATATATATATATACATACATTTAATTGAATACAACAGACAAGGTGCTTTTATTAATTTGTCATATTCAATGAAATGTGCATGAAAAAGATTGCTGCTTAAATACACAAATATATATATATATATATATATATATATATATATATATATATATATATATATGTATGAATGTGAATTTTAACAAGTTTAATAGTTTATCTCCAAACTTGTGTGTGTGCAGTAACAAAGTTAGTTGATACCTAATGATGAACATACAAGTTGGGAGGCAAGTCATTGAACTATATTTACCTATTCACATGTGTGTGCGTGTTGTGTGCATTGGTTGTTGTCATCTTCTAATCTGTCCTCCATTTTATTTCCTCAAGGAACAATTATTATCACAAGTGAAGAAGGAGAAACTGAAGGTAAGAATTTCTCTTCTTCCTTTTATTCTTGCTGATGATCATCAATCAATTAATCACCATCGTCATCAATTTTTCATACTTAAAGAAAATGAGTTTTTTTTTTTTTTCCTTTGGAGGGTAGAGCGGGTATATAACGGAATATTAGGAAACACTCACAAACTAAATATAAAGAAAAATCATCTAACAATTGTAATTTACTGTCTTTGTTCGGCCAATTGTTGCTGTAACTCTGCATTACAATGAAATCACTTCAGTTATTTTTCCATCAAAATAATTCCAGATCTTCTCTACTGCAACACCAATGCATTAAATGTTCAGAAATTATTCTTTCAAAGTCTAAAATTGTCTCTCGGCATGAGAGATTTTTTATGCCGGAATTTCTGGGATGAGGAGTTATCATTATTTACACTATTTATATTCAGACCATTATCCTCATCTTTGTTGTTGCTATTACCTGATCGCCTTCAGACTGAATTTCTGTGATGAGGAGTTATCATTATTTACATTATTTATACTTAGACTATTGTCCTCATCTTTGTTGCTTTTATCACCTGATCGCCTTCTGTCTGAATTTCTGGGATGAGGAGTTATCATTATTTACACTATTTATATTCAGACCATTATCCTCATCTTTGTTGTTGCTATCACCTGATTGCCTTCTGTTTGAATGTCTGGGATGAGGACTTATCATTATTTACACTATTTATATTTAGACTATTGTCCTCATCTTTGTTGTTATTATCACCTGATTGCCTTCTGCCTGAATTTCTGGGATGAGGAGTTTTCATTATTTACACTATTTGTATTTAGACTATTCTCTTTTTTGTTATCACATTTCAACTCTTAGGCCCTCAGCCTTCATCGGGTGTGTATCGACCCGGGTAACCTACAGGAAATTCTGAACTGAACCCTTTATTTAATCTACTCTTCCCCCAGTTCTCATTCGACAGCCCAATTCTAGTGATATCTAGTGTAGTTTTTATTTTTGTTACTGCTCCGTTCTTGTTCCACTTAGTTCAGTTTTACCTTGATCAATGAAGGCTGGAGGGCACTACAGCTGAAACATAGCAAGAAAGACGAGGACAATAGTCAGAATGTATTTAGTATGAAAGATGTATTATTAAAGTTGTTTCATAATCTTCAATAATTCAGTTGTCCAATGCATTAGGAATTAGAAAAACAATAACAGTCTGTAACACTGAAACCAAACAAAATTAAAACAGGAATTTTACTTTGGTAAGTGGACAGCTTGCTCTTGTTGCTTCTGATGTCTATTTCTAGAAACATCATTATGACTGGACCAAACGGTTTCTCTGTTCCCATGAAAAACTACATGTAACTTAGAAGCCAGAACAGTTGCAGAAGAAATACTGTATGACAAACATTCAACGCACTTACTGGAATTGAAAAGGCAATGATGCTTTGCATACTAAGTCTGCCATTTGCAATGTGGAAACAGCACATGTGTGGACTGGCATACCTGATATAACTATCGACTATGCAAATTCTAAATATATATAAAGGCTACAAATTTGTTGGTGAGGTGTAGGACTTTTGACTGGTGTTATGGTAGTTACATAAGAACAGAGACAGGAGAAAGAGAGACCTCATGTTTCTGGATATGCAAGACCACAAGACAGACTTGTTGAGTTTCTGGACTTGGAGAGACTCGTCACGTTTCTGGAGCCGAGAGACTCGTCACGTTTCTGGATATGCAAGACCACAAGACCAGACTTGTTGAGTTTCTGGAGAACAGACTTGGAGAGACTCGTCACGTTTCCTGGAGCCGAGAGACTCGTCACGTTTCTGGAGCCGAGAGACTCTTTGTATTTCTGGAGACAACAGAATGAGAGACTTGTCTCCAGTGTCAAAAGAAGAAAAAACCTAGGTTCGCCATGAAACTGATTACTAGTGTTAAATGAAATCACGTTCCCCTGTTTAGATTCCTAATTTGTTTTGCACAATTTCTCAAACATATCACCTGGACATGGGCAGCAAAATAAAAACAATCTGTAAATACAACATATTGCCCAAGTTTGCCCAATGATTACCACACATTGTATTCAGATTCCTGATCTTATTGTGTACACTAAAAGCTGGGAAATGGTCTGATGCTGCTCAAAAGGTAACAAAATGAAAGACATATCAGGAAATAAAAATGCAATCCCTGTTTCTCTTATAAAATAGATGTTATGGGTGGGTGGGTAGGTGATACTGAGTTCAACTTTTGCTGTGTTTGTTTAACAGCATGCCTCTTTCCCCTAGCAATTTCTCACTCATCTCATCCTAACATAGTCGCTGGCAATACAAATTTGCAGCAAAACAACATGACGGATAAATCTGTCTCCAACCAAGAGTGGGACCAGAACTCTCCCTAATTCCAATTATGACTGTTAAAATAGAACAGCACCCGGATATACCCTATTTCCAGTTTTGTTGCCACTTAATCTCCAAAAATCCTTAATTCACTCTTTTACTTCCTGTTGCTCTTTAGTCAAAGTGGATACTGCTTATTAAGAATGAACTTCAAAAGAAACCATCTGCTGGTCTATCATACAGAAACACTTGAGATTGAAATAAAACAACCTCTTCTCTTTCTACCCAGGGGTCTATAGTATCGCACAATCTACTCCAGTAGATAAAATAATTGGTTGAGTTTGAAATTCCTTGACAGTTACTTGGATTAATAGATGCTGGAAGAAGTCCAGAGGGTGTGACAGCAGAAACATTGTATTAATAAAGATGAAGATATTAACCTGACTGTAAATAATGTCAACTGCCTTGGTTTTGATATTGAGTTGGTGTTATCATTACCAAAAACTTTTACAACTTTTAAATCTCTCAATAAATGCAGACCAATATTTAAATTACTGTAATTCCCCATGTATAATATGCCTCTTGTGATGTCAATGAACACTTGTTGCCACTTTTGTAATGCCAATTCATACTTGTTCTCACTTTTGTAATACTCGTTGTAGTAGAGACTTTGTAATCGCAGATACAACTATAGTATGCCGTTGAACAATACTGATGTCAGACACCTTCGAATACTACTTGCACTAATAGTACTTGCTCAGTAATACTCACTCACAAGTAACCATCATATAGTGATCCAAATAGAGAAATAGTATAGTGATCAGTATAGTAAAAGAGGATAGACTAAAGATGGCGATCTGTATAGTAAAAGAGGATAGACTAGAAATTGTGATCATTTAGAGTTCACATGACTTCCTACTTATCCACTTCCTTTATGGTCTCGTGGTCTTCTTAATTCAATAATGTGATCGCCTGTGTTTGCTCACTAGTGATTTATGTTCAAACTCAAGTATCGGCAGTGACATTTTATTCATATATAACAGCTTTCATTTATATATATATATATAATTGTGCTGAAAGTGTGGGAAAATGCATAATATGCACCCTTGTTTGATAATCAAACTGTATAAATTGTACATCTCAATTTCATTATTACAGCATTTCCTTACTTTATTTTTAAAAAATGATTTTGAAACATAGAATAATATTCTAATTTAGTTTTAGTGATAATTCTTATTTTATTTTATGGCAATCTTTAAAATTTTTCTGTAATCATAACATAATAAACGCACCCCTGATTTTGCATTTTTTTAGGAAAAATGCTATTATACATGGGGAATTACATGTTTTTTTTTTTTTAATCAGTTATTGTTGCTACAGCTTTGTCTGGAATTCTAAAAAGCAAATTTTAGTTTATTTTTCTTATCTCTTTATTTCTTTATCTTTATTTTATTTTTTTATTTTCCCCCCAGAAAACAACGATAAAATGTTGAGTGACTTCAACATTGTAAATGGAAGTCGATTAAAATGTGATGACTTTTTGCAAAACTACAATTTGGTTATCACAATTCAACACGTGTAAGTATAAATTAACTTTTCTTTTTTTTTTATTTATACTCAGTTTATCAAATCTAGTATGAAATGTCTTATTAGTGGAGTTGTAGAATAGGAAGTGACTAAAAATATTTTTTAAAATATTTTTTAATATTACTAAAGAGTAATCTATATATAAAATGGAGGATATCTTTGTGTCTGTCAGTGTGATACCTTTTCACTCAAGATCTATCCAACTGGTTTTGACCAAACTTTATACATACTTTGTACAATGTCAGAGAGATTTAAAAAATCAAAAATCAATAAAGCCGATCAAAAATTGATAAATTCAACTTTTTTTTCTCCAATTTTGTTCAAACTCGGTATGTATGTTACTTACATGACAAGCTCAATTTTACCTATTTTTATTTCTATGCCACTGCATTTAGCAAAAAAACCAAAAATCAATTTCAACACAAATTTTAAACTAAAATCTCCCTCACTTTTCAAGCAATCTAATATGAACTCCACTCAATTGAAGCCAACAATAAGTTGATTGTTTAACAGTCATTTAACTTGATAATTGCATCCACCCATATAGTGAAAACCCATGTAAATAGTGAAAAATGGCGATTTTTACTGGTTTCTTTCTTATTTTTCATTGATCTTTCAACCAATTTTCATCAAACTTAACAATTGCTTTATATCCGCTTTTACATCCTTTGGTAGCACACTGACAAATCGAATTTCAAAAACTCGAAAATAATTGTGGTCTGAAGTGGGTCTTCATGTTGCCTGTTTTAACCCTTCATGTCCTCGGCTAAATTCGATTGGATAAATACGGACTACTTCTGTTATATCTGTAACTGCATTAATTCAAAATGTTTGTTAACAAAAGTACTTTTAAGTAATTGAAGAAGATAGACTCTGTTACATCTAAATATGATGCTGTTTTCGCTCCATTCTAATTGAACGCTTTTTTTGATTGACCAGCTGGGTATAAACACCAGAATTTTTTATTATTAAATGTTATAAAAAGTTGATAAGGGGTGGGGGTACTTTGCTATGTAAATTTATTGTAAATTGATCCCCCCTCCCCATGAAAGCCAAAACAAAATATGCTGATGCCATGTGATTTTTTTTTTTTTTTAAATGTAAGAAATCAGAAAGCCAAATTTGAATTACTGTTGAGTTCCTTACGTTTACTTATATGCAAATACTCTTGGGAAAGGTATGATTCCATCTCCACTCTCCAGCTATAGGTTAAATAGTTGAACTTGTATCTAGAAAAATCATTATCTCCAAAAATATTGTTAATGCAATAGTTATTCACAAAATAAAAAAAGAAAGAATTTAAAATATGTTTCAGCTTTAAATAATCCCAAAAAGTTGATAAGCCATAAAAAAAAAAACACAGATCAATCAATCAGTTCTTAAATTAAAAAATTCATAATCTGGAGTTATTTTTTCATATATTGCTGTCAATTAATCACTCTGGATTATGAATTAAAAACAAAATCATGTCATGGGAGCTTATTTGTTTTAGCTTCTATGGGGGTGTCAATTTACATAACAAACTGGGCCCCACCCTTAGTAACTTTTATGAAAGTTAATTAAAAAATAAATATTTACAATCTTGATTGTTTAATCTCTAGCAATCTGGAAAAAAATTCTAGTCACATTGCTGATTGTATAGCTCATTTTACTAAAGGTGTGTGGGGGGGGCATTTGTCTTGTGTATTTAAATCGCATTACTTTTCATCTAGTCTCCTTTCTTTTTTCCTCTCTTTTTATTTGACTCTTTTTTTTATTTTTTTTATTTGAAGATTTTAACTTAGTTTAAACAATAAACACTGTAAACATTCTTATAAAAAATAAATCTTTTTAATTTTGATTTCTAATTTTGTTTTTCTCTCTCATTGCATGTAGTTTTAAGGTGTGCTATATTTATGGGATAAAGTGCTCAATATCAGAGATAGAGCGTATGTAAATATAAAAATGAACATTGAAGTCAACACTCAGAGGTGACAGACTGTTTCATGCTAGACGCAGCGGCCTAACTGGCATTGGCATCTATACGTCTCACACACACACATACGTGTGTGTGTATGTAAAAGTGAACATTGAAGTCAACACACAGAGGCGACAGGCTGTTTAATGCTTGGCACAATTGTCAGGCCTGACAATTGCGTCTAGCATGAAACAGAATTTCTGAGTGTTGACTTCAATGTTCGCTTATATATAATGTTCAATAAAAACAGTCAACATTCTTATGAAAAATAAATCCTTTTTTTATTTTGATTTCTAATTTTTGTTTTTCTCTTTCATTGCATGTTCTCAGTTCTAACATTTTCCACTGATAGGAATTGGATTAATAATATTGAATCAATTGCTAAGTTTTCTGTTAGGAAAGTTGGTAATTCATGCTAGACAATTTTTTTTTTCACCAGAATCTATCATTAGTTTGTATATCGAATTATCTCGATATTGTCAACAAAATTCAAAAAAAAAAATTTGCAATGTTATCAGTTCAGACCTGGCATCTCTTGATAATTTTCATGGCGGTGTTTCTTTTAGATGGTACTGCTATGTCAATAAGCATACACTTCTTGAATTTCTTGTCTTTTATGACAATGTCAAGTCTGTTGGCCTTTATTTCCCTTCAATTTGAATTGGCATGTTCCAGAGGATAGTTGCATTGTTATTTTAGGTAACTGTGTCTGGTTGGTGCTCATACCATCTCTCAGTGGTTTTGATTTTGTGTTTCCAATGCACATATGTCACTACCTTGTTATGTCTGTGGGTATATTCATTTCTTACTAGTTCTGGACATCCTGAGATAATGGTTGACAGTTTCATCACATTTTCCACAGAGCCTGCATTTTGGGTTAGTTCCATCCTTGATTATGTGACATTGAGAGGATCTGGTTGCAAAGCTTTGGTCCAGAGCTGCAATAATTAGGCCTTTTGTCTCAGGTTTCAATCTGGTGCTCCTCAGCCATTGATGTGTTTTCTGCTGGTCCACAACTGCTTCTTTCGTTCTTTTTAGGTATTTGCCATGCAATGCCTTGTCCTCCCAGTTTTTTTGTAATTTCATTTGGCCAAGTTGTTTTGCTTTCTGTTTTACTTATTTGGTGTAGATGGTATTGACTTCGTTTTTTGTTGGTATGGTTTCAGGTATATTAAGCCGTTTCTTGAAGAGTGCAGCTTCTTTGCTGATGGAGTGGATTTGGTATTTTATTATTTGTAAATGAGGGTCATTGGTTTTTGTGTGGTATGCTTCCAATCCAATTGTTGTAGTTTTTAGAGTTCAAGTTGGATTAGACGATTGTACATTGTTGGTAGGCAGGTTCTGTGTCTCTTTTGTTTGTTACTCCCCGTGTCAGCTATATGGGGCATTTTTCTGGGTTTATGATTATATAATTGTATGCCCATGTGAGGTCTTAGTGGGTGCTAGATAAGTTTTTTATCCATAAATTGGCTATTCCGTCTATTCCTGATGCTTTCCAGTTTTTGGTTTTGCAGATAACAGCGGCTGTTACAATAATATTGATATCCATCCATTTTTGGCACTCTATATTCTTGTTGCTTGATCCATCTTAGCTCTTTTAGTATGCATTTTACCATTTTCTCACATCTTAAACCAGAACTCTTCAACATCCTGGATATTAGATGGGTCATTTATCTCTATTTTACTTTTTCCCCTTTCTCGATATAGTTTCTTGGCATCTTCTTTGAAGATCTTGTTTGGCCAGAAGAATCTGTTTCTCTATTTACATTATTTGGACTATTGTCCTCATCTTTGTTGCCATATTTATCTGATCCTTCAGTATCTGTCTATATTTCTGAGATGAGGTACTATTGTCCTCATCATTGTTGCCATATTCATTACAACGTTTCAGCCGTTGTACGCTCCAGCCTTCTTCAGGTGGTTGGAATGTCGAACTGAACCCCTTTATTTCAGTTCAATATTTCAACCACCTGAAGAAGGCCGAAATGTAATGAATATGGCAACAATGATGAGGACAATAGTCCTAATAATGTAAATAGTGTACATAATACCTCATCTCAGAAACATAGACAGATAAAGAATCTGTTTCTTTTTTTCATAACACCTGATTCTCTGTGGCTTTGCTTGAATTTGTTGTTTCAGCTTCTCTTTAACTTTTGGAACATCAGTCTTATTCTTTATGTCAAGGCTTCATTTCAGTTGTCTCCTTTTTCTTTCTTTCCTTTTCTAACCCCCTGTCCACTTCACTTAGAAGTGACAATTGTCCTCATAGTTTATTTATTTTGTTTTCTATTTTCTCTTCCCAGATTGGCATTTTCCTTTCGCGTTTACGTTGTGTTTTTACTTTTTCACCTATTGTTTCTGCAATTGTTGCCAAGGCCATGTATATAAGATTATTAATTTCTGTCAGTTTCATTGGTCTTTCCATTTTGTCCTTTATTTTGCTAATTGCTTGGTTAGCACAGTTCATGGTTTCCTTCACCTGGCAGTTCTTTCTTACTTTTGGAATTGTTGGCTTTTCCTCAAAAGACATTTCCTTTACATTCTCCCATTTATATCAAATGTTTTTGTTATATCTATTTCTCTCGTATTCATCATTGTTTTTCTCTATTTGCTAGTGTACCTCAGAAGGATTATTACAACTGGTTTCTATTTGTCCCTCTGGGTTGTTGGCATTTAGCCCCTCAATGTTAATACTTAATTTATTTTTGTTTTCTCAGATGCTTTTGACTTCTATATCAGGTGTTCTTTTTTCCTGATGACATCACGCCTGACATTAGCTAGTTTGTTGGCATTGATCTGTTTGACGGATGTTTTTCTCTTTTTTTTTTTTTTTTTTTTTTTTTTTTTTTTTTTTTTTTTTTTTTTTTTTTTTTTTTTTTTTTCTTTTTTTTTTTTTTTTTTTTTTTCTTCTTTTTTTTTCTTTTTTTTTTTTTTTTTTTCTTTTTTTGCCTATTATAGGCAGCTTTGCTCTTTACTGTCATCAGATTTATGGTAGCAGTGTAAAGTGCTATCATGACTTCAATATACTCTTCCCTAGACCATTTATTTATTGTTCTTTTTGTGGGATTTTCTTTTAATGAATATAGAGGGCCTCTTTAAGGATTGTCCTTGGCATGGTTTTTCCTCTAGTTCTTATTGGGTACAGTTTGTTCCAGTTGCAGACTTTTCGACCCCAGTCTGGTTCCTTAATGGGGATTGCGGTTCTTGTTGACCTGTGTGAAAACCGATGCAGTTTAACAATATTTTTTGTTGTGTCAGCATTATAGTTAGTTTGTATTTACGCCTACATTCGTAAGCACCAGAGCATATCCATACCATAGAGGTATTGTAATTGTTTACATTATTTACATTGTTCTCCTGTTGTTGTTACTTTTTTTTTTTTTTTTTTTTTTTTTAGTGAGAAATTGGATGACAATGCTGAATTTTCAGTGGTTGGAGATGCAGCTGCCCTCAAGGCCAAAGAGCAGCAAAAGGAAGGACAAAGCAAAGCTGGACCATCGAACATATCACCTGTCCCTTCAACTTCAAAGTCACAAGGTAAGAAAAATGATAGATTCCTAATGGCCATGGATTTATGCTCTTATGTTGAAAATACAGGTGCCGGAATGTTTAACTACTTTCTTCAATATATACCCCCCCCCACCATGACACAGAGCTTATTAGACTGTTTATTAACAAGAATAATTTTATTTTTACAACACCCTAAAAGCGAATACAATTAAAATTAATGCAATGTTTATCATTTACCAATTTATAAAGAATGCTAAATTATTAAAATATGTAAACCAACAATTATAAAGAAATCCTTATTATATACCATTCTATAAAGTTTCAATCAATTGGCAATGAGCCAACGTTTTGCTAACCTTTTCAATAAACAATCTAATAGTGTTTATTATTTTTGTTGTCAATTCTGAAGAACGAAGTAAATGTATAAATTCATTTTCAATATCTGTCTATATTTCTGAGATGAGGTATTGTAATTGTTTACATTGTTCGGGCTGTTGTCCTCATCTTTATTGCCATATTCACAACGTTTTGATGTCATATACTCTGGCCGTCTTGAGGTCACTGGAATTCTGAACTGAACCTTTTTTTTTCGTCCACCGGGTTAGATTGTTCTAGTTCCATGTGCCACGCCTCTTCCACATGTCTCGGTTATCTCTTTTTAACTTGACTCTCCAAGTTTTTCTTCACCACTGCAGTAGCCAGGTATTGAACTCACAACTCTTTGGGTTATGTCACTAGATCCAGCCAACTCTTTTATCCACTGGACCATGTGTCCTTGAGGAGCTTACAACGGCTGAAACATTGTGAATATGGCAATAAAGATGAGGATAATAGCCCTAACAATGTAAATAATGTAAATTCACTTTCATCATATGTTTAGGCTTTATCACAATTCTATCATTGCTTTTTAAAATTATAAACATGGTCGAGGTGTAAAGGTATTTTAAAATAAGAGTGGTGTAAATAGAAAAACCGCTTTTTTTTGTTTTTTTTGCAGACATGAAAGTCCGTGTTTGCTGTCATTGTTTTAATAGCTAAGGATGTAATTAGGCAAGAGATATCATAAGAATCTGCAATGTTATAGGTTCGACTTGGTATCTCAGCTTCAGTCATTTTCCTACTATCATAATGTAGCTTCTCTGTGCCTTTTCCACAAATGTTTCCATACCAATTGTTCTGGCAGACTTTCCTCTTTGGTATCTCGTTTTCACAAATTTAAGCATAGTACTAGATTGGTGGATATCCGCTGTAATGGATAGTTGCTCAGAATGAGAGATCAGAAAGTTGAGTTCCAGTTGAGTTCATTACATTCACTTGCACTCAAATACCCTTAGGGGAAAATATGAATCCTCTCTCTACCCCCTCCCCCCAAAAAAATAAAAAACAAACTATAGATTGAATAGCATGACTGACTGGGTCCTTTAGCCTTGGTTGGCACCCAGTCTACCAGTCTACTGCAGAAAGAAATGGCAACCTATTGCAGAAAAATCTCTACCTCATCAATCATGAATCGAAAGAGATATTATTCCCTGATATAATGGAATATGCATACACCTGTGTTCCCACTCAGTGGAGTGAGATTGGCTGGTGTCTGTCATAAATATCGACGGACATGTAGGGGAGAGAGAAGTCAAGAGCCTTAGTCTGAGGGATAAGTCTATAGCGACGCCCATTAGATTACACCATTGATCTACACTTCTTTCCTGTGACTGCAACTACGACAGTCGATTACTGCTACCGTATTCTACTTGGTTATAGTAGCCAAAACCACTTAGCTACTTCGTTCAAATATATCCCTTTCCGGGAGATATCATTCCCCAAGCATGTATCACATATAGCACTTAACAGACTTACTAGATTGTCCTCATTAATATAGCGACTTCACAAATTTAAGCACAGTGCTAGATTGGTAACTAGGTCCTATCAATTTACTCTGGAAAATAAGAACTAGACAAGATATCCCTAAACATACAATGAAATAAAAACAATTTATCCATGTAGATTAAATAAAGGGTACAGTTCGAAATTTCTCTTAGGTTATCTGGATCAGCCTGGTGAAGACCAGAGGGGTGAAACATTGTGATAACAAGCAAAATGAGCACATTTATCTACATGTAACAATAATTCTCTACATGTAATCATAATAATACTCATCTACATGTAACAATAATTCTCTACATGTAATACTAATAATACTCATCTACATGTAACAATAATTCTCTACATGTAATACTAATAATACTCATCTACATGTAACAATAATTCTCTACATGTAATACTAATAATACTCATCTACATGTAACAATAATTCTCTACATGTAATACTAATAATACTCATCTACATGTAACAATAATTCTCTACATGTAATACTACATGTAATCATAATAATACTCATCTACATGTAACAATAATTCCTCATCCCAGAAATTCAGACAAAAATTTCTTCACCCATTTTCTCCTTTGACTTTTTTCCTGTCAATTACGATCTTCAAAAATTTAAATGTAATGTCAATGATCATCTTGTCTCTTTGATTCCTGCTCTTTTTCTGTCCTCTCTGTTTCTTTTTCTCTCCGTGTGTCTTAGTGGCTTTATTGCCTTGCTTGGTATAAAATGATTAAAAAAAAAAAAAATTAAAATTAAAAATTCAGTCATAGTAAAGCACTTGCTGCAAAATATTGGTTAGAAAATTCTATTTTCTCTGCTGGGGTAGATAAATTTTATTTTTTTTATTTATTTATTTTTTTTTTTAATTTGTCGAGTCGTTTCATTCTGCTTTTGTTTCATCAATTTCAGTTGAGGATGATGATGATGATGACGATGATTTGATCATCATGGAACCAGAACAAGAAGATGTCCTCGATCTGAGTCCATCAAAACGAAAAAGGAAGGCATCTGGCCAGCATCCAGATTCCGAAGCTAAGAGCAAGAAAAGCAAACAAGACGACACCGACTGCGATCATGCCATCATTGTTTTGTAAACCATGATTTTCAATTTGAAATTTGATCATTTTTCTCATTTCTGTACCTTCCCAATAAACATTTTTTTTTTTCGATTCACATTTACAAAATTCAGTCGGTCAGTCAAAAAAAAAAAATCACATTTGTTGGTGTTCCTTTTTTTTTGTCTATCTACAAGTTTACTATTGTTAGGTTTTCACGTAGGTGCTTGTGTGTGAGTCTAAAAAAAAAATTTCGTATACATGTGAACTTTAATGTGGTGTAATTGTTAGTAAGCTTATCTTGTTCGATCACTTACAACAGAATAGTGAGTTCGATCCATACTAGTTGCCTCATTCTTTCGGCCTTGTGCCACATCTAACTTACACTTCATAAATCATTTAGCACTTTGATGTGGTGTAATAGTTAGCAAGCTTGTCTTGCTAGATCAATTACAAATGAATAGCGAGTTCAATCTTCACTAGGTGTGCCCCCATACTACTAGTCTTGTGCCACATCTAACCTATGCTTAGAAAATCACTATATACAAAATTCAGTCAAAAAAAAAAAAAATTTTCACTTTTTTTTTTTATTAACTAGTTTACTAATGACATTTAATGTCATTAGTATTAATCTTCTTTTTTTTTTTTTTCTTCTTTTTCTTTTTTTTTAAAGAAAAAAAAGATATATGGACACTTCAATGTGGTGCAATGGTTATTAAGCTTGTACCATTAGATCCGTAGTAACTGAGTAATGAGTACAATCCTCACTGGGTGCACCCCTATTTTTGGTCTTGTTTCACATCTAAGCTACACTTAGTAAATTGCTAAAAATTCAGATATACTGGCCCAAATCTTAAGGCCAATGAAAATAAAGAAAAATACACACACATATATGTGTGTGTGTGTGTTTTTTAGAATCAACCACTTATTTGAGTAGAACTTCAAAAAATGAAAATAAAAAAAGGAAAATTAAAAACTTTTTTCAAACTAATGGTGAAAATTTGAACACTGGAAATACTGTAAAAATAATATAAAGAAAAGAAATAATACTGAGTCACTTCCTTGTAAATTAAATCATAATAGGAAAGTCACCATCATATAACCGAAACTGCTCACTTCATGGAAATAATTAAAAATGCTCCCATCCAATCCAACCAGATAGTGAGCCTGAATATGGTGAATTTGTTTGACAATGTACCCATGCCAATAGACAACCTGATGGAGATACTGATTTTCTGTACACAAACACCATCAGAATGGGATGAGACATATATCAGCAGGATGAAGATTTAGCAATGGGCTCACCATTATCACCAGCAATGGCTAACATATACATGGAATACTTTGAGGAAATGGCATTAGAATCAATACCACCAAAGCCAATTCTATGGCAGAGATATGTAAATGACACTTTCATAGTCTGGCTACACTAGGAAGAAGTCTGGCCACTACTGGACCATATGAACTAAAATACAGTTCACAATGGAGAGAGAAAACAACAAACTAGCATTCCTGGATGTACTTATAGCTCAAACAGAGCATGGGTTCAAGACATCTGTCTACCACAAGCCAACATTCACTTTAATTCCCAACACCCATACAGTATAAAGAAAGAGATCAGCTGTTACCTATAACAGATATTCCAAATTAGCGTCAAGTTTGGCAGACAAAAAGAAAGCAGGCTGTAACTTAATACAGACCTCCATACTCAAGCATGCAAAGCAGTCTAATGATGGATATTTATTGATTACAGTATCCACACCAAAATCAACAGCCAATCAGAATCTAGAGAATAGGCTGACCCAAGTAGCATAATGGAACATCCCAGCCTGTTATATAGAACTTTGATTCGGGGGGGTCAGAGCAAACTCAAATTAGGCATAAGGATATTGCTTTCCTGGGTTGAACATAGGCAACCCATCCCGAGATTAGGTTAGTGTAGGTCTTGTTTTTTGATTTTTAGTTTTTCTTCTTTTCAGTAAACTTAGGGTGTGTTTGCTCATTGGCCCCTTTTATTTCTGTCCACCCCCCATTTTTTCCTTTAGCTTAACTCCCCATCCCCTCCCTCATTTAGGTGGTCAGTGATGTCAGTTCTCTGGTGGATGTGGGGTGCCTTTCGTTTCGCGTGTGTGTTTTACATATTTGTTGTTGTGTATGAATGAGTGTGTGCCTGTGTGAATGCTTTGGAAGAATGAATGTTTCCTTTATTTTCATAGTCCTGCATCGATTTTGTCCGGTTAGCTGATATTTTCTGCCACATTTAAGGTTTGTGGGGGGTTTTATTACTAACATCTTTTTGTTTAGTTTCTTGTAAATATATGTCATATTGTATATAGTCATTGGGGATCTTTTAAAAATTGTTGTTTTTATACCCCTCCCCCCACAGACAATTTTTGTACATAAGGGGAGTATTTAGGATTTTCGTTGATACAGAGGTATTTTGGTGGATGTAGTAAGAAAGGTATGGATAAATGTGTTGTTTTGGTGATAGGAATATTGTTTTGTATGATAGGGTCAGTGGTTGTGGCTAGCTAAGTTTTATATTAAGACAAGTGATGACCGTCCTTTTCCCCAACCTCCTTTTTGGCCTTGTGTCACATTTGTTGTAAATTACAGCAATAAATATTGTAAGAGCAGACTCAACCTTCAATACAGCTGAGTACTATCTGGCCTACTAAATCCTACACCGGGGAATTTCTGCAGCTATTTTATTGTAGAACTTGTCATCGGCTTATTCAATCATAAACTTAAGAATTTAGATTCATCAGAATATTAAAATAGGAAAACTGTGAAATTTTCATAGATATTTCTTGCATAATTAATTGCATGTTATGTTTAATCTTTTTTCTTTTCACATCAATCCATCCAGAATAAAATATAGCATTTGATTTTGAAGAAGGCGAGTATAAATTCTTTATTTTCCTAGTTTTGAGCAATTTATATTCAACAAACTTTATTTTAATTTTATAAGAAAAAAAGAAAAGAAAAACAGCTTTATTCAACCAATTGTAATTCTGAAATTTTTAATCCTTTAGCATTCAACACATTCAAACCTGACCCATTAATCTCGTCTCTAAAAACACTCAGTTTGTAGTCAAAATCTCACTTCCTGCGTTATTTGCGATAATGTCATCATATTATGCCATAGAGTATACATGGGGTGAGTTGGACATTGGGAGTCCATATTTACAGACATGGGTTGAATGTTAAAGGGTTAAAAACGATTATTATTTAAATGAACAAAGAAATATTTTCTAGTCATATATTAAATCTCAGTTAGTTCCTCTCCACAATATTTTTTCTTTGATTCTTATTCTTTAAAACCATATAATTCTATTTGTTTCTTAGCTTAAATGTTATATCCTGCCATTGCCTCAGATAAACAATGGACCATCCCTGTTTGTTTACAAGGGGAGATAAAAAAAAAATGACATGTCAAAATCAATGAACAAGCTGTGGATAAAAATTTACGAAATCCATTTTGCACCCAAATTCTGCATATGTGTGCACGTGAGTGATTTGCAGGTGTAGTATTTTATAATTGTGCTTGTTCTCTTCATTAGTTAACATGACTGTTACGCTCTACCCCATGAATAATGGACTATTCAGTTTTGATTGCAGGGAAAAGATACTACTTGGTTTCAGTGAGAAAAGAAAGAAAGAAAGGTAGGAGTGGGGAGAGAGAATCAGATCTGGCTGATAAGAACAGATACTACACTTTGATTGTGACCAAAAGGCTGAGAAGTCATGGCGACTGTGATAAAATGCACCATTTTTCAGACACAGTATCGAATGACAGAAACTGATTAAAACAATCACCAAAAATCATACCATAAATAAAGTAACATCATCTGCTGAATCATATTTAAATTATTATTATCTATAAGACAGGGATTTTGATCATGTTGAAAGAGGGGGGGACGCTACTTGGTTTCAGTGATAAAATGAAAGAAGGAAAATAGAAATGGAAAGAAGAAAATCAGACTAAGCTAAGGACAGATACTACACTGATCTTAGCTAAAAGGTCAAGCAGTTGATCTCCATTCTACCCATTCCAAGGATAAGTGCTCAAGGGTGTTATGTGGTATATTGACTGCTGTCAAGTTGCTTTTCAGCTTTTTTTTAGCCATGGGTGTCGTATACACGCACACGTATATATATATATATATATATATATATATATATATATATATATATATGCAAGTTTTTTTATATGAAGATTTTTGTGTTTTATTTGAACTTTTCATATATTTATGTTGTCATGTTTCATTCACTTTTTAAATGAAGTTTAAATGTTTCATATCAGTGCACAACTCCAGATCCTCAATTCATTGTGCTCCCCAGCTGTTTTTTTCCATTCACTGAAATATTTACTGAAAGTTCAAATATATGTGTCTGAAGGGAAACAATTTTATTTGGAACTACCTTTTTTTTTAAATTTTATCCAGAGGATGGCATATATGAAAATTGAAAATGAAATAAAACTTTACTTAAATGTAAAACAATAAAAAAAGGTAAACTTTACTTAATGTTGTAAAAACGCTTCATTCCATTGGTGAATTTGAATTAAAAAAAATAAAAACTTGTAATTCCAACAAATAATTTATTGTTAAAACATATATTTTGGAAAACTTTTGCAATCCTTGATCACCCTTAAGAAATAAATGAAACAGTGAAAAAGGTTTCCGAAATATATCTGTTTTAACAATAAATTATCCCTTGGAATTACAAGTTTTTATTCTTTTTAATCTACTTAAAGGTTTTTAAAATTCTTCATAATTCTTTAAAAATATTTTCAAAGAAACATAAAATCTTTATTTTGATATGTCATAACATTTTCAAAAAATTTTTTGCATAAAATTTTTTATTCATTTAAGAGAGATTCTATAAGTTTTATAAAAATATTTTGTAAATTTGATTTTCAGAATTTAAAAAGTGCTACCATCAGGTTTGTATGGCTGACAGCTGAACAGGTAAAGACTGAGAAACATAAAAATGGTAAAAGTAATGGAAATGGAATAGAAAGATAGAGAAACTCTGTTAATATTTTGTTTATTCCAGGGGGTAGCCATACTTGCTTGTAAGAACCACATACGTTAAAGTTCTGAAAGCCGCAAGACATGAACAAAATTTACACATACGTTTTTGTTACATACATGTTAATATTAAACTTATGTTTCATTCAAATTGGGTCTCAATTCATACCCAGTAAGTAATTATAAAACTTGAAATTTTTCTTATGTGATAAAAAAAGGAACTCAGGCAGCATATTTCCACAAGCCACATATTAAAGATCAAAGAGCCACATGTAGCTTACAAGCTATGGTTTGGCCAGCCCTGGTTGGGTGGCCAAACCATAGCTTGTAAACTACATGTGGCTCTTTGATCTTTAATATCCTATCATGACAAGTGGGCATGGCTTAGTTTGGCAGTTGCCAACTAGGATATTCATCAAGATAGTGTGGTGTTACTTGTGTTTAACTTGCATAATACTATTAATCTATTCATTCAACTACCTGAGTCTGCTATGGGAACATTATATATACCATAATTTCTGACTTGCAAGATGATGAGGCTTGAAAGATGCATCCTAATATTGGAAAGAAATTTCTAAGAAAAAAAAAAACATTCTCATACAACAACACACTCACCATGCGTCCCACACATACCGGCGCCATGTATTGTTTACATTAATCACTCGTCCGATTTTGTTTGTATGGCAATGGCATACTAACCAAGAGCAAAAAGGCTCCCATTGCCGCTAGTAAACAGAGCATGTTTAGAGCTTGTGGCTCAGCTCCAGGAAGGTTTATAGTCTTGGAAATACTTGTAACTGCTAAATACTGAGGTTACATCATATAAAAGGCTGAATTAGATAGCTAATGTCATAGTGTAATGACTCAGCATACAAATCCACGTCCCTATCAGTCAAGCCAATTAGGTGACCGTCCAAAGTTACTTGAGCCAGGGTGTTGCCTTACATTCGTCTTGGAAGACACACATGTATTTTTTAGGGTATGTTTTTAGGAAAAAATGTGCGTCTTGTAAGTTAGAAAATATGGTATTTGTTATGCTACTTTGTTTATTTACTAGCTTAAACATTGTATAATTTATAAATTTAATTAAGAGATCACATACAGGAATTCAGATTACCGTCTAGTATAGATACCTTTCCTCTGGAGTTAGTATAGGCCTACTAAAATCCTAAGCTTTTTCCTCAAGGATGCATGTCAAATATTTTTATGCTTATTTCAGGATAAACATATCCTTGATGCCAGACGATATAAAATAAAATTTTATTGATTTTTTTAAAAAAAGATTGTTGAATGTGAAAATATTTAAAAGTGGCTCCAGCTCGAGGTTAGGCTTAGAAAGATGAAAAACTCACTAAGTCTTTATGTTCAAAACAACAAAAATAAGGATATTAGCATGATTTTTTATTTCTAATTTTTTTAATTTTACCAAATAATATTTCATCATCAGAAAAAAATAGTTCTCAAGTTTGAGACAACACGGTAGATAAAAACAGTTACAGTACCTCGGTTTAAATTACTTGCCTTTGTTAATGGCAACTCAATTAGTATATATATATATATATATATAATACATAAAAGGTTAATGGTCATTTAGTGTTTTTAATTTTTACTGCCACATCTGGTCTGGTGCTCCTGCTATATATTTAGAGATTCTTGATAAAATCCAAAGAAGAATCTGCAATGTTATTGGTCCTGACCTGGCATTTTGGATTCAGTTACTTTTGTCTTTGTCTTAATTACCTGAAAGATCCTTTCCTGTCTCCCATCAGCATGGGTGATACTAACCTCCCTGGGAATGACTCAGGTAACTTGAAGTGAATCCATTGCTCAATCTGCTGCTAACAATGTTGATTCTCTGTATCATGTCAAACAATTTTTTTCTCCAGAATCCATCTTACATATTTATAAGTTTACCATCACCCATACTTTGAATATTGTTACCACATTTGGTCTGGTGTTCCTGCTATATATTTAGAGATTCTTAATAAAATCCAAAGAAGAATCTGCAATGTTATTGATCCTGACCTGGCATTTTGGATTCAGTCACTTTTGTTTTATCTGAATATTATAGTATAATGTGTAGAAAATAGGATACAGAATCCAGACAAAGTTTGAAGAATATGACAAAGGAAATGAACCCGTTTTCCATTTGTCATATAATATATGTAATATAACATATATATGATCAATTATTAATATTATTATTATCAATCATTTTATATGCAGATATTGTGCACCAGAATGCTACCTCAAAGTGATCATTTATTGACTAGCATTCTGGCATTGCAAGAATTATAAACAATATTTGTGTCTACACAAATGAGATCCTTTTATATAATCTTATGTATAAATTCTGACCAATTAGGTTTGTTTCATTTTTTTGGTGTTTTGGCCAATCAGAGGAGCAGATTCTATTTTATCCTTAACCATTATTTGTGATACCCCTTCATTCAGGCCTGAAACATTCTATGAACCCCAGAACAGACATCACTGAGGAAGAATTTTTTTAAAAAAAAAATAATTTATATATATATATATATATCCAAGTATAGGATTGGTGTATACAGAATAAATTCCAAAAACCAACAATTACTATTCTTAAAAGAGTGCTCAATACAGAGTAGAGTGAATATAATTATTTATTCAAAAATTATAACATAAATATGTTATAAAATCACTACAAAAATAGCCATTTTGTTTCAACACCTCTGGTGTCTTATCAAGTGATGATTCAACAACTCTAAGTTATTTGATATATATCATTTTTTATATATTACTATTATATGACTACTCATATATATTATTTTATATATATTACTACTATATGCCTACTCATTTGCATGGGCAGTGAGGTGCTGGAAGTTTCAAAATTTAGAAAGAATTTATATAAAAATTTGTATATTGTTTTCCCATGTATATATATATATATATATATATATATATATATATATATATATATATGGGGAAAAATATATAAATTGTCATATAAATTTTATATAAACAATATATAAATTTTCATATAAATTCTTTCTAAATTTTGAAATTCCCAGCACTTCACTGCTTGTATGAATGAGTAGTCACAATAATGTAAACAAACACAGCCCAATTAAATCTTAACAGATTCCAATTTGTCATATATATATATTTTTCAATTTGTTATATATATATATATTTGATATATATATATATATATACATATATATATATATATATATATATATATATATATATATATATATATATATATATATATATATATATATATATATATATATATATCAAATATCCTGACGATTAAGTCCAGCATGAAAAACAGACTTCACCTCTGATGTTGACTACAATGTTCACTTTTATATTTACATATGCTATATCTCTGACATTGAGTACTTTTTAACCATAAATATACCTTAAAACTTTCTATATTTTTCATATATATATATATATATATATATAATTATTTTTAAAAAAATTTATAACATAAGTATGTTATAAAATCACTACAAAATAGCATTTTGTTTCAACACACTCTGTGTCTTATCAAGTGATGGTGATATATACAAATTTATTTTTAACTGACATTCTTATGACTTCAATCATTATTTTTAGTGGAAATGTGGACATGCATACTTGAAATAGAAGACACCTTTTTATTTTAAACAGAGCACACTCAAGAAATTTTAAGAAAGAAAATATGCTCTTTGACAGGGTTTGAAACTGTATCCCCCCCATATAAGCCAATAGCTGTAATACACACAGCTTAAAATAAAAAAAAAAACAGGCCATCTATTTTAAATATTGGTATCCACTAAAATAATGTTTAAATAATATATATATATATATATATATATATATATATATATATACTATTTATAAAAATAACTTTTATATATATATATATATATATATATATATATATATATATCAATCATATGTTTATAAAAAATAACTTTCTCTTCTCTCTCATATATATATATATATATATATATATATATATATATATATATTTAAAATTTGGCATTGAATTAGGAATTCTATTTTAGGCATGTCAGAGAAATAAATTACAGACATTATGTAGGAATTTTTACAAATTCTGTTCATACTCACAAAATAACCTTCCATGTATAAATATTAAAGGATAAAAGAGGAAAAAGCTATATTCTTTAAATTTCTTTTATTTTTATTTCCCAAGTACTTTCAATCTTCTTCTAAGATCATCTTCAGGAGTGCAAGTAGTACAAAACTTTATGTTGTTCAGGGGTACAAGTATTTATACAAAGCTGTGTGTTGCTATCCATTATGCTTTTAAATGCAAACGGTTGACAATATTCTGAGTGTTCATTAGAATGTGAAAAAATTATGTTAATGGATGCACAGCTTTGTAAAAATATTTAAAACTTCCTCCCAAAAATTGTACTACTTGCACCCTTTTGAAATAAATCTTTATGTAGATCGAAAACCACAAGTTGTGAAAAAAATAAAAGAAATTTAAAGCTGGTCAGCACCTTGAGAATCATCGATATTTGTACATGGAAATTATTCGTAGCATACTAATCGATTTTCAAAATTAGAATTAATAATAATTATCAATTGATTATACTATTTTTAGATATATATATATATTTATTTATTTATTATAATTTTTATCATATAGACAAAACCATTTTACTCACTACAAAGATGCAACTTCGTTTCAGTGCATTTCAACTGCATTTCGATGGGTGAAAATCAAAAATGATTGTTCATAACCATTTTCAATTATCACCTGTCGAAGTGCAGCTGAAATGCACCGAAACCAAGTTGCATCTTTGTAGTGAGTAAAATGGTTTTGTCTATATGATAAATTACAATAAATAAATAATTATCACTCTACTATTGGTATCGAGCCCTCTTTTGGATTAATGCTGTGAACGTTGGAATTTATATATTACTTTTGTTCTCATCACACCGGATATATATATATATATATATATATATATATATATATATATATAAAAAATGTTATAAAATATGACATAAATTCTATTCAGAAAAATAAATCTGCAAAAATATATTTCTTCTGTGAAACAGAAATGGTTAGAAATTTGTTAAGGGGAAAAAAAAGATTTTAGATTTTTAATCTGTGCCTTTTATCCTTATGAAAAA